>JAFBJR010000420.1:485585-672558 GCA_016785285.1 Brachirus orientalis
GTATATATATATATATATA
This sequence comes from Brachirus orientalis, assembly GCA_016785285.1. NCBI lineage: Eukaryota > Metazoa > Chordata > Actinopteri > Pleuronectiformes > Soleidae > Brachirus > Brachirus orientalis. Next base: position 485,605 of record JAFBJR010000420.1, read on the forward strand.
CATATATATATATTGGAGCATTGGAACATTTATCATTTAAATGAATCAGATATTTTTAGGAATTAGTTGAATACACAACAAAGAGCAGGTAGATTTACCAAATATTAAGATGAGTTCAAATGAGTGATAGTCTTGGTCAGATTGATCTGACTGCTGGACATGAAAATATTTACAAGCCAGTCCATCAATGTGCAAATGAATTCTTAGGTTGTTTCCACCAGTTCCGCGTGTTGCAGTGATAACTACAGTGACAACAACAGTATTTAAAGATAATCAAGAGATCAAATACTGCTGCTTATTCAACATGAGGTGCATTTTGTGGATCTGAAGGAAACCTTTTTTTTCCCAAAAGATATTCAACTTAGACACAATGTATTGTGGAACAAAGATAGAATGAAAAGTGTGCAACTTGTCCTACATCACTGGACAGTGCTGTGAGGTTAAAGGCTGCTCAAATGATTTATAGGCAAAAGATAAGTTTCATGTGACGGGTTGGAGCCAAAGGGACGGCAGCCTAAGAATGTTTTATTAACTTTGTTTTCTCTTCCTGTGACTAAAAACATATTAGCTGCTCTCTCAAATTAAGCGCTGAAGAGTTACTGAGGTGTAGAGGTGGAAGAGGAGTTGTTTGCAGGGCGGACAGTGGAGACGACAAAGGGGACATAATAAGATGCTGCCGCCACTTTAAACAGGTATGTCCCTGTCACCTGTAGGAAACACACACACACACACACACACACACACACACACACACACACACACACACACACACACACACACACACACACACACACGTACAGCATTGTTAGTGAGAACACTCACAGACATAATATGCATTAATTAACCCCTTACTCCAACCTTACAAATAAGATCACAACTAATATGCCCAACACTAACCCTTAAGGTCAAGGTTAGGGACAAGGCTTTGGTTAGGCTGTCCAAATAAATGACAAGATAGATGCAGAAATATGAACCACAGGAAGTGAGGACATTTTGGCTGGCCCTCATGTTCTGCCATGTCTTAAAAAGGCTATTTATGGGTTAAGACTTGGTTTAAGGGTTAGGTGAACAGTTAAGACCTAACCCTATCCTTAACCTAACCATAATTCAAATCCTAGCACCAAATTTAACCATCAACAAGGTCCAAAGAGGGAACAAATAATACACACACACACACGTACAGAGCAAGACAGCACGCCTGACAACTCTGCCGCGACTTCAGTTCCACTCCACTTCACAGCAGCAAAGACCAACAGGGAGTAAACAATGAAGGCACAACCAGTCCACTTTTTTATACCTGTCATTCTTAACTGGGCCACACATCCACACACACACGCACGCACACACATATATATATATATATATATACACACAATTTTGTCCTGCAGACACTTCAGACAGACAAATGTTGCCTGAACTCAGGCTGCAGGCTAAACCACAGCCATCACTGGTTAACTGATTAGCTCAGTAATTGTGGTGGAAATGCCAGACTGAGGTTGATATAAAAGTGCAAAGGCACATCCAGGAAATACTAATCAGTCTCGCGGCTGTTCTCCCATGAGGCTGCTGCTGCTGTTGTGAATGCCACTGCCTCCTCCAGCAGCACTTTATCTGTATATATTGGTTTGTGTGTTTGCTTGTTGACGGTTTGCACCTCTGATTGTACTTGCTGAAAATTAAATATCTCCTTTGTTCCCAATAATTTTCCCTCGACAACCATAAAACCCTTTATTATGACCAGAGTAAATTTGGACAGGATCTTTGTGCATATTAAAATAAATGACTCATTAAAGCTGTGTCAGAGGAAGCCTTTTTTCTCCACTTGTTCCTATCTCCTGCTGCTTTCTCCTTCCACTCCTCATTATAACCTTCATTTTTGCTCTCAATAACTTGCCCTGGGCTCATTTTCTGTCCCTCCCTCCGCTTTCTGTCACCCGTTTGTCCTTGTTGAGAGCATCTTTCACACCTACAGTTTATGCAGTCTTCATCCTCACCTGTCATTACAACTGCTCCCATCTGTCTTTTCTCACTTCTCCCTGCCCTGCATCCATTTCTCTAACCTCGTCACACACAGAGCCTCCATCTGGCTGCAGTTGACACACAAACAAAGAAATAAAAGGTAAAATGTTCTTGAGGTGAGTGAATGAAAACTCAACTGCGTCCTCGCTCCTCTTCTCTGTGTGTTTGTTTACCTGTTAGTGCAGTTTATACTGTGGAGGGACTATTTGAGTGTGCAGATTTATTTATCATTTGACTGTTTACAGTGCATTCTCCTGTATAATGCAGGAATATTGGTGGATTTCTTGTGCATTTCACCCAAATTCAACCCCATGAAATTCCTTTTTTCATTTCAACATGGTCCTACATATTCTGCCCTCGCTTATTAATGCACTGCATTAAAGCAATACCTCATTCAAACTGAGAGAATTATTCAAATCCACTCATATTTTAATGGATGCACCATTACATGAGATGAAAAAGAGATGTTGATTTAGTATGACATCATAACCTTGGAAACATTTGACCTGAATTAGACCTCAGAGTGTATACTACAAGTACAATACTACAAGCCCACAAGTCACAAACCTGTCAGAAGCTTTCAGTCACAAAGATACAGACAGTGGTGGCGGAAGAGTCCTAACCAAGTCTCCTGAAAAGTTATGTCATCTATCTATACATGTCTGTAGTCATACATGTTAGTGTAATATTGTTTTATTCACTCGTGTCAATTGTTGCATAAATTAAGGTGAAAAGTTTCAGAAGTGGATGCTACAACTAAAAATAAACAGAAACTCAGAATAATATTTTTTCACAATTACCGACACCAATAGAACACAAAGCAAATCAAGTGCTTTCAAAATACAGTAACTGCCTCACCACATGCCTGCATGTTCAATCACAGCTGCTGCTGTCACCATACACCAAGCAGCTCCAAGTTTCCTGGATGCACTCAGGACAAATAACGTTATAATAAAGAACAGATACAGTATACAACACTGAACAAAGCACCATAGAAACAATAATCTAATACTTTGCACCGCAGAAGGGGAAGAACTTTATCTCTTTTTCCTTTCTTCCTCTGTTTGTGTGTACATGTGAGAGTGAGAAGGGCGAGACAGGAAAATCTTAAGTCAAAGACATAGACACTGGGAGTTTTTTGATAATTACTCTCCACAGAAGTTCTGCGCTGGAGCTTTTAAATTAGAATTGACAGTTAGATTTCTGTGTCCACATGGCCATGAAAAAATCTGAGTCACTTCAGCCTGGTTGTGTGAATCTAGGATATGTCTCCCAGTCAATCTCTAGAAACACAAACACTAAACGCAATTAGTCCAATTTGGGGTTAGCTGAGTCCAGAGGAGCTTGGCAGCAGAACTGCAGCATCACTCTTCCTCATTCTCCTCCTCATAAGTAGTCTTTGCCAGTCTGCCTCTAGTCCAGCCTTCAAGTCACCTGCACTATTCCTGAGGATAAATAAACCATGTGCAGGGCAGTGCAGCTAACACAGGCTATTTTCAGTCCTGCTGCGCTTTCTATTCCCACCCTCAGACCGCCCTTCCCCTCAGACCAAAAAGTCTTCTTAAAAAGTGTTTCCCCCTCTCAGGCCTGGGCAAATAGAGCGTGATTGAGTAGCATTACTAATCACTCTAGAAACCAGCTGGAGTCATGGAGATGCTCTGTGGCTGTTCACCCTTTAATAAAATAAAACTTTGGGCTTTAATATTTGTTAGGGGGCAATTTAGCGGATCCTGCAGTAAGAGACCACTGCAATGCTTATAACATATTAGTATGCTAAAATGTAAGGGGAGACCCAGATTATCATTTCTGTCTTGATTGCCAGTCTGCCTGTGATACATAGATTTCCATCCATTTGTGTGCATAAAAAATTAAGAGGGAAAGCATTGCAATGATAATTTACAAATTGGAGATTTAAATACAGAGTTATGGTGTGCAGCACAAGAGTCTCACTTAAAAAGGTCTCCAAAGACATCGGGGTGACAACAGGGTAAGAAAATACCAGACACAAAAAGACACGAGATGACATGATATGTGGTTGTCTGTACATCACAGGGAAGGGGTAACAAAGAATAAATGTAGTGGCATAGAAGCCTGTGAACAGGGACAATAAATACACAAGGGAGTGAAAACTAACAACAAATAGGGGCAACTAATCAGGGAAGCACACATAAACAAAACTGGAGGGAAACTGGACAAAGATGGGAAGTAAGTAACACACCGGTATGAAAACTATTAATATTGGGAATGGAAAAGTATGTTTGTTTTCTTTTAAATAGGTGTTTTCTTTTAAATAGGACTATCTACAGTAAACTACTGTAGTGTGCAGCCATTTTAGGGACACTACACTGTATTATGGTGAGGATTTTTGCACATTGCTGAACAACTGAAAACAACAAGGTCCACAGTCAAACTATTTGAACCATAAATCCAAAAAAACAATTTCATTGTAAATGGTCTGAATTTATATTGCCATTTTCTGATCCTGATGACCACTTAAAGCTCTGTACACCATTTAACTGACTCACACAGTGCATCTACAATATATTCAGCACTTTTTAATTACACATCATTCACACCCATTAACATTCTGCTGGCACAGCCACAAGGGGCAATTTAGGGTTAAGCGTCTTGACAAGGGACACATAGGCAAGTAGACTAGAGGACCTTCTTGTTGGACGATGACTCACTTTGCCCGCTTAACCACAGCCGCCCAAACCAAAGTCCAGAATACAGAAACAGAAAACAACAGAAACCACCCAGATGACTATAAATAAATAAAGAACCTGAAAAGCTCTGCATTTGGTTAGCTGCTGTTAACAGGCCGGTCTTTCAATACAATTAAACAAGACAAACTGTGAATGGCCATCACACATTTGTTAATTGAGTCATCTAGTGGACTCTACTCATAGCTATTTTTTTCAGCCTGTTTAGGTCATAAATCTTGCATCATTTGGAGTTTTCACATAATAACTGAAATGACATGAGGGAAATTGTTTTAAAACTTGCATTTAGACTGTATTTCCACATTATATGAAGGTTTAACCTGCAGGGAGTTAAAATATTTATTAAAGTTATTGTTTTAAACTACACTCAATAAACTTGCACTGAAGCTCTCCTGCTGTATCTGGCAGTCTCACTGCTGACAGATGGCTTTCCTGTGCAGGATTACTTCCCATTATGAGCCGGGGTATTCACCTGCTGATCTAATGTAGTTACTCAGCTCCTCAATCAAAGTTTGAAGGTGGTCAGCACTTAAATACCTCTCGTTCAGCACTGAGCACCAAATATTAATTTAATCCTCTGTGTTTGTATGTTCATCACAGAGCTGTCAGGGGATGTGGGGCTGTTTAAGTGTTTTCTGTACTCCTTTCAGTCTGTTTTTATGTTTTCCTTTAAATATAGGCGTCTTGAATCAGGGAGTGAAAAGGGGGATGTCATGGGATTAAGGGGAACAGAGGGCGCAAGAACAAGGGAAGGAAAGAGAGAGAGAAAGAAGAGGAATGAACATGACATGAAAACATAATGAGGACTGTCATACCCATGGGGACTGATGTGAGGAATGCACTACACAAGAGTTGAGACAAAGGAGGAATGCAGAAAGCTGCCTGACAGGAGAGAGACGGAGAGAGGAGGAGGAAGAAAAACCACGATAAACAGTGTCACCAGGAGGTGACATAATTTTGCTAACTCAGCTCATAAGAGAATGTGACTGATTCAGGAGCCAGGATGTGCAGCACAGTTGTGCTGACCCACAATCTGCTGGCCAGTGGAGACGGTGGTGGTAGCTGTGCTTCACATCTGTCGCTTCACGCCACAAAACCCAGAGGAAAAGCAAGGAAAAGAATATTCTTGCCAAGCGAAAAATTGGCTATTATCCCCCAAGAGTCTGGTTTATTTCCAGCTCACAGTGTAACTGGTTTTGTCAGAGAAATGTGAGCTCATTGTCACCCTGTGGGTTGTTTTGAAAGACTTCAGGCTGGGGCTGAAGACCATTTCTACATGATGGAAGTGCACTGGGTTTTCCTGCCCTCCTGCTGTCCTGCTTTGACCAGATATGTTGGAGTTCCCAGCTTTAAGGTCCAGATCATATTTTCCATGTTTGTGTTTGTGTCTGCCTGGGTCCACGTGACGTAAATTTCATCATTTGCCAATTTCTGTGGAAGTCTGCATGGATCAGCAGTTTGGGTTCGCTCACTGCACATGCTCCCTGTAGTCCAGTCCAGTTGGTAGCATGGTCTTGTTTTGGTCAAAACAGACAAATAGCATGGTGACTTGCTTGAGGTAATGCAGAGGTCCACCAGTGCCCAAATATGTATAACCCATCACTCAAAGAATACAAGGACATGCAAATGAAGGCGAACACCTAGTGAGAATTTACCATTACTGGAATCAAATGTGAGATGGAGGACGCATTCACAGAACACTAGACTGATGAAGACCCTCAATTTAGTATGAATGGAATCATGGCTGTTTAACTGCAAGGAGAAATGCAAAGCAGGTCTGTGTGGACATAAACCAAGGAAAGTATGACTCACCTAAAACAGCCATCTACTTCACTTCATGCCAGCACTATTTATAGTAATTGGCAACTGGTCATGATGTTACCAATAAGAATAAGAAATATCATGGTGAAGCTTGAAGATTCGTGACGCCATGTGAATTGTGCCACGTTGAGTTTTTGCAACCAGAAATTTACAGACATCACCCGTAATCAGACTGCTGATTGCAGGTGATGGGAGATTAGCTGTCAATCACACTGATGTCCACTCATATGGGCCGTACTGTATCGTCCATTTTTCTCCAAATAGGAACATAAATTGAAAAACTGACATCATGTTCTATTGAAGAAGACTTGAGACCATTAACTCCTCAGGTAAATGTTTACTGACTTCATAAATTAGGTTAGAAGTATAGGCTAATTTCCCCATAGACTTCCACTGAAAATAATTTCTTTTTGCAACCAGTCACCACCAGATATTCAATCTTTTCTTGCTGGTTAGCTTCAACTGGCAAACCAGGAGACTAACTCCACTTTTTATACACAGTCTATTGTTTAAACATGGACTTATAAAACCTGCTTTAGAAAACAAATTCAAAACTGCATCCATTTATTAAACATTTTGCATTAATTTCTTTTCAAAGCTACTTTAGTTCTGTTTTATGCTACTCTGAACAGCAACTGTTCTCCAGCACTTTGAGTAATGAGGCTCGGTGTCAGTCCCCTAAGTCACAAGTACAATTCCTGCTAACACTAAGCTCCACCAGCTTATTCACATTTTCATCCAGTCACAACCTAGCACAACCTGGCACATCCACCATGAGCCAATTATTCGTGAGCTGTCAGAGTTTTCAAAAAAGCCATCAGCTATTATTTAAGCAACATGATCACGGCCTGGCCCACCCCCACCCCTGCACCACAGTCCAGATACCAGGTCACCCTCTGTTATCTGTCCAACCAGAAGGCCTTTAATAAGGTGTCTCAACTCCATGCATGAACTTTGCACAACTTTATGTTCTTGCAAATAACAGTACAGCAGTCCACTTGCATTTGCAGTTAATAACAGTGGATAACACGAGTAACAGTTAAAATGTCAGGTGCAATAGCTGACAGATTTTTATGACTGCGTTGGTCGGTGTGTCTTCTTGACAATTCCATTTTGTAGCAATAACAATGACTCAACTGAGATAAACAGACTGTGAATTTTATCTTCTTAGATTAAAAACAGATGTTGACAAATTCTGCTTCCTGCTTCAGAGGTGTCACATTCTGTTGTTACCATGCTGTTATCACTCTCATCTTTTCTAAATATCTCTGGTTGAAATGTAGGAATATAACAAAGATATTCAGAACTTCCAGTGTAGTTCTGAATAACTGAATAACGGTTGCATAACTGTCCTCCTTCAAAGACTTTATTAATACATTCATAGCCACAATGTTTGTAAATCATATGCCAATCTAAAAAGCGGGGCTTATCATACCAACGATCTCTCTGTTTTCTTGTTTGGTGCGCGACTTATCTTACATTTCATCTACACGTGTGTTGCCTTTGTGACACGTGACAGCAGCGATCAGAGAACAGAAATGATAAAACAACTGTCACGGCGGTAGAAGTGCACTGGGAGCTTTGCCAACACATTTATTCCCCAGGTGGTGCTGTCAAAGCCTGAGTTTGACAAACAAAAGGTGCCAAGCATCATCAGACCGAGGGAAGGACTTGTCAGAGTGAGACTCACACTATATTCTGCACTGCTGTAGTTCACTGGTGGTGAACTGATTTTTAAATGAGCCCCGTTTGCTTGTCTATTAGGGAAATACCTCCGAGTTCAATTAGCAGTGATGATTCTCGTCAACTGATGAAGGGCAAAGGGGGAGCAATGGGAGCGTTCGATAATTCCACTGATGACTGTCGTTGCCATGCATCTATAAATATTTTTCATAGGCGCAATAAATTTCTACATTCCATGGCCCCATTCATGCCAGGTACTATCATCCTTCCTGAGTGGTCTGATCACGGGTAGATCACGCAGGTAGTACAGGTGTGAACACTTCCAATTACTCCCCACAGATATATTTACATTGACATCTTAAATCCCACAGTTGGAGCCTGCAGGTGGATGCTGGGTTAGAGGTTGGGCTTAAAGCACAAGCATCAACACGAGTGCAGGGTAGCAGTAGCAGTAGCAGTGGCAGGCAGAGGGAGAGATGGGAAATTTTGTGGCTTAAAACCCCTGCCTGATTAAGAGTGAGTGTATTTGAGGCGTGTCTTATGGATTGCAGCTGGAGGCAGCTGGAGTTGACTGCCTGAACAAGCTTGCATCATTTGCTTTATGATGTCTTTTTCCTACTGTAATGGTTAAAACTTATTTCAAGTTACAGCAACGTTTCGATCCAGCTTCTCTCCTCTCTTTCTTTCTGTTTCTGTCACTTGCACACATAAACACTGACAGATGTGTTGACATATTGAATCTGACTGCGTTCAGACTCAATATGTTTGAGCAAACTATCATGTCAGTGTGCATTTGAATTGTCCTGATCACTGAAAATGGATATTAATACCAAGTCCAAATTGGGCCTATGAGTCCAACTGTCCCGTCTCATACAGTCATCATTTAACCAGGAAATATATAAAAACAAACATGAAAAAAATTATCTGCTATTCTTTACTTCTACAAACTGAAACTGTGCTTTAAGACTGTTAAAGCTGTATAAACAAACATATTTCTGGATCAGGAAACAAACTGCGACTCAGAGAAGTGATTGATGACGACATAACTGCACATCTAATGGGTTAAATGTAATTTAATTGTTAGGAATTCCTTGCAAAGAAAATGTAAACTCAGTTGTCAGGAAAAACTCAAATTCTTGGGGGAATGTGAGATGCTATAACCTTTTGTTTCTTACAGCTCGAAATATTCTACAGTTGGGTCATTTCAATCCACGGTGGTTCTTGATTAGATTTCAAATTTATTTTAAAATTTTTTGCAGACTTTTAACGCTTCACTCCTAAATAGCTCTCTGATTTATTTATTGACCTGCTATGTGCTCACATCACCACTGAGTTGTTCAGCTTCTACATACTGTATCTCTTCTGAACACATTTTTCTCACTGCTTCACCTACACCAATATCTTTCTCGGGTTCTTCAGCATTTGGAAACGTTTGATGAATTCACAATTTTAAATTATCATTTATTAAATTTCACAGTTTTTACCTTCTTTGCTGACATGTTCCTTCTGCAAAGTCTGGTTTTGTGTCTGTATTGGAAAGCACTTTCAAAAATGAATCATGATTTAAATAAATTGGGTACAATTTGATTCAGACTTTCTTTTAAATACTTCTACTCAATACTTCACAAACAATACAAATATGCAGCTGAAGAGAAAATATGCAGAATAATTCATGCTTGTTTTATAATCCTATATCAGGAGATGACAAGGTATTATCAACTTTCTGTATGCATCATCACTATCAAACGTTTTCTCCAAAAAAGAAAGTGATCCTGTCATTTCAGTTAAGTACTGTAGTCTTATCATGAGCAACCTGATGTAGTTCCTCGTTTGATCTTTTCACAAAGAACAGTCAGTTGGGATATACCTCTTTCCTTATTCATCAAGCACTTTGCAATGAAACAATGAAAAGATTAACAATGCATTGCATCAAAGACCAATCTTCAAAGGAAGTGCGTTTTCCAGTTTTCTGGAGCTGTGCACTGATGTAGATAACAAAGGGAAGAAATAAAGGCCTTAAACCTCTCCAGGGGGAAACACCTCTCAGCTGCCACTACAGTCTGGCCAAATGCAATTTTCCAAGCACCACACTGCTCTTCAAAGAGAAGAGAAATTGTTCTCTCGCAGTGGATACAGTGGAGAAGTGTGAAGATGTGTGAGTGGGATGAGGGGAGGGTGGGGAGGGCAGATTGCGAAACAGTCTTGGGCTGATGTGCTAAATAAATGAACTGTTGCATAAATTATCCATCCTCCTCAAATGAGAGAAAAATGCATGGAAAGGTCAATAAATTGCTTAAGTGTGGTAGGATTTTACACACACACACGCACGCACACGCGCACACACGCACACAGAGGACATATATTGACTTCCATTCATTTGGACAGCTTTAACAAAGCGTTATCCCTAACCTTAACCATTATCAATTTCATGCCTAATCTGCCTTTAACCTAACTGTAATTGAAATCTTAGCTCTAAACGTAACCAGTAAATGAGGTTCTACCCCATAAGGACCAGGTTTTAGTCTCAATGAGGACTACTAGTCCTTTACAGGGTCATTGATTATGCCAGAAAAGGCAAAAACAAAGTGTCCTCAGCTGGTCTTTGTTTCCATAGCTGCAACTCGCCGCCTTCTCAACATTTGACAAGGGCAACACAAATAATTGCAAAACTTAACTGAATCAAACTGCACTACTTGGTAAAAACTGGGCTTATGAGGACTAATGCTATGGACATGGTCCAGAAAAAGAGGTCTTAAAGAGGTAACAAAAATGAGAACACACACACAAACCAATTTGTAAATCAATTTACACGTTCAATATGAGTGCATTTCTTCTTCCACTGCTGAAATGAATTATTGAAACAGCAATAACCAAATGTTTGTAAGCACAACCAGAAGGCTGTTTCTAATCCTATCAGGAAAATGTCCCAGTGCAATGTTTGGGTTTAGGAGCAGGACGCTCTGCTCAGCCAACAACTGCCACATCATTGCATACGGACTGCTTTTGGGGGCAGGATTTAATATTTTCCTTTCTCACTCTGAGGAGAACAAACCAATGAAATAAATGCCCTGTTGTGCTGTGAAGGTGAGCTGAAAGGCAATATTGGCTTGTGTAATTATGATGTCTTTTTTTTTTACAGCAAACATTTGTCACAGTAAGAAAAGTGCAGGTGATGACAACACAGTAAGTCATGACACTGTAACAGCATGCACAACATCAGGACCAGCTAATCTCAGTCTGGGTTTAATGTGAATTACAGAATCAGTGAGTCTGCTTTAGTTTTGAGGCCTCATATGATCTCATAATTGTATATTATCATTTCATTTAACTTTAGTTATAATTATTGTCAATTTAAGTCATTCAACAAATCCTGGGTTTGGTTTACGAAATACAGACTTCACGAGGAAGGTGTATGTGTGGCTTAAGTCGCAGTTGGCTTGTCAGAAAGGATCAATATACTGTACTTCATGTGTATCTATCGAACTCTTTTCCCATTAAATGTACTATCTGTGGCTCTTTTCATGTTTCGAGTGCAACACTGTGAATTATTTCTTGGAGAGATTGTCTGAGATTTTGTGCCATTATCTCCAAATTGAAGTCTGGTAATAACCACAAACACTTTATTTCAGATGTAAACCAAACAAGACCAAAGAACTAGTTCTGAAACACTGCATATGCCAGTTCTAACATCAATAGTCACAGCTCAAATGGCCGTCTGCATTCATTCATTCATTCATTCATTCATTCATTCATTCATTCATTTTCTACTGCTTTATCCTCCACATCAGGGTCACAGAGAGGCTGTAGTTATCTTTATTTTCTCTGGGTACTTCACTCTGTCACTTTCATTCAATATCTGACCAACAGATTTCTTTTCAAATGTTCCTACCAGCCCCTCACAGCTGCTCATATATTCCTCATCCCTCAGTCACTTACCTCAGTACATACACAAACCATTTTTACCACCTCCTACCCACACTATACCTCAATCAGGACCTAAAATCAGACCCTGCGCCATTTTTCCTTCCCTGTCAGGTTCCAGTTTGTCTAAATTTGCGTCATTTTCTTTGCTGCTCCATGATGCCCCCTGTGACCCTAAAAGCATTAGCAGTATAACTAAAGGATGGATTAAGTTAAGTTAACAAGAGAGTGCTTTAAGAGCAATACAAGACTGTGAAACCATCCAGCTTCATTTACTGCAGAAAATGATTCATTAAGCAGTGTAAATAAACCTGTTGCTCTGGCCTCTTATTGCAGCAGGACTCTGGTAACTAAAAAAGACGTTTTCGTTTGGGTTACTGCAGTTTCTAAAAATCCCCTTCTCGTCTCATCACTTGCTCTGCCGTGTATTAACATTAAGTCCATGTTAGCCTGGTTAACTGGGCTTAAAATATGTTAAAGAAGACATTCAATGGAAAATCACATTTCTGATGCTTTCTGGTGTGTCCCCGTCTCCCTCCCATATCTAAACATCACTAAAGTGTCACAATAAACACTTCAGCCACTTCTGAGAAAGAAGGGCTTCTCCGTTTACCTGCGCTCGAGCAAGCGGGTAGTCGAGTTTAGTTACGTAACCAGCACATTTGCCATGAAAGAACCCTCCCCCAACAGCTACTCCTGGTCGTGGGCGTGAACATTCAACCTTTAGAAGAAGAAGAAGAAGAAGCACTGTGGAGCAGTCAGTCAGGCTCAGTGTTCTGGGGGAGGGCATTAGCTCAGAAACAGAGCGCCTGTTCCGTGGCTGGCAGAGAGCAGCAATAAACTGGCTTAATCTGAAGAGACTATGAGGTTTTTGACCATAAATATTTTTTAATTTATCTAAGTAGACATAGGTAATCTCGATTTTGGGTTCAAAAGACCATTCTATGTGACCTTTAAAATATTACAAAGCACAGAAAATCACATTCATATACAAGTGACAAATCACATTCATATACAAATCTAAGATGACTTAGATTTAGCTGGACCATGGACAATGGTGAAGGTAAAGCAGGTCAGTCAATCTGTGAATTGTGAACTGCGTAGTGTCATAAACCCCCTGGAGCTTGCCCCTTGATTTACTGCAGGTGCTTTGATTTATTTTCACTTTCATTATCCTGTTTTGTTTTTCCCTGCATTTATTGGTGTTTCATTTTTTACTAATGTGTCTTGCTGACTTAAATTCTTATTTTTTTATCCGTGCTTGTGTCTTGTTTTCTTCCTGGGGTTTCTCATGATCCTCATCTGTGTTCAGTCATCCCTGCCTCCCTAGTGCATTTAAGGTCTGTCCACGTGAGAATGATTTAAGAAGTGTCCACACGTTTTGCATTGTTTCAGCTTTTAATCCACACAGGACTGACATTTTGGGAGCCGTAAACTGCTATTTTTGGAAAACAGGTCCCTGTAAAGGTAAAGTCACCAAGAGAAAAACAAAAATAATGTGAAAACAAAACAGGATAATTAAAATCAAAGAGGAAAACTAGGTGTCCAAAGACATCAAAGAAGTTGAAGTAAAGGAAGGGGCAAAGTTCAGAGGTCAGAAAACAGGGGTGAGACCGAAACAAACAATGGTATAAAACTGAAAATTATACAAATTATACAAATGGATTATTTCTAAAAATTGATTGTTGATGTATAGGGATTTAGATTAGTCCTGTGCATTATTATCTAATGTAAAAACAGATTAGAGTAGATAATGCTGTCAGACATGTCTGATTAATGGCACACTCGGCATTAATCTCTCTGCTCCACACATTATGTAGAGACATAAAAAAGACGCAGCTGTTTTTCTATCAAAGATCTCATAAAAGAAAAAGAGGCCAGAAGCCGAAACATCCCCTCAAAGATTCGTCATTGCAGCAGCTGCTGCAAATAACACTGTGACGACCTTTCCCGATCTTTGGTTTTCAGTGTGTATGAATATGTATTAATGTTCAACTCCAAAACAGACCACTTAAATCAACACATGCAAGGTTGTTTCAACAATAGCAACAACAACAACAAAATTCCAACATCCACAACTCACTTCATCGACAACTTGCTCCACAGCCTCAACCACAGATGTGAACTGCACATAAACGTGAATCTTCCTGTGCGGGTGTGGGGTGGGGGTGGGGCTAAACTACCATAAAACTTAATCCAATCTATTCAGTGAGGCCCGCTGTGTGGAATGATCAATGTTCAGCTCCAAATTAAAAACCACATCAGAGCCAGTGACTATTGGCAACTGTGTCTGGGTGTGTCAGCACAGTAACAGCAGGGTTTTATGGCACAGACATTAGAGCCAGGGAGCTCAACTTTTTTGCTGCAGGGGGAAACTTCCTTGTGCATCAGTCAGTCACACAGCATCAGTGGACTGTTTTAACACACTTTGACCAGCTCCTCTGCATCACTACACACATCTCTCCTCCAAAGTGGTTTAATTTCAAGGGACATTGCCGTGCAATGCCATTCTTCCCTCCCTTCCAACTGTTTTGAAGCAGGAAATTCTTACAATAAAGAGATGAAAAGATAGATAACAATAACACAGAGCTGTGGAGATTCAACTAAATAAATAAAAAGCTCGAAACAGTGTTTGATCATAAATTATAACTGGATTTTTTGGCAAAGATTCTAAACAAGGCTGATAAACAAGCTCCTGCATACTTTTTACAAAAGGAAAAAGGAAAATGTTAGAAGTGTAAATCTGATTTTTGCAATGAAATTAATGTGTGTTTGTGTCACTGAGAATAAAAGACGACGTATACAAACACATTGCTCCTATGGTGACAACTTTTCATCAGCAATGGTTCCAGAAAATTACCCACTTCTACTAGTTCTTTGGGGGTTCATTACTCACTAACAACTGTATGACTTACATGGATTATATCAAAATCAAATCAAAATGACAAATCAAGTTTAAAATGCATAGTGTGACAATATTCTACATGTTCAGTCCATATTAATCCAGGTTTGTGTAAATACAAATAAAAATAAATTATAAAATGTCAAATAATGACTTTGAGTTAGTGTAAAGAAATAAATAAAATTCATCCTAATTATTATTATTTCATTACAATCAAATCTTTCCAGAGCAACAGCATACCACTGTGAAGTCCTCCGCTCTGCATTCAGTGCCATGGAAGTGGCAGGAGAGCAGCATATCCTTGATGTCGTGACCCGTCCGGTCGTAAAATTCCCGCATGTTGAATGGCCGTGGCTTGAAATTGTGGAAGTCGGCTTTGACCTTCAGGCTCTCCAGGACACTCTCCTCCACCAGGTGAACGTCTCTGATCTCATACCTGCACAGAAAACCACAAAGAACAACAAAAACACTAAATACAGGTTTTATATCCTGTCTGTTGGTGTGGGTTGATGGATTTTCTTGAATATTATGTCTGTATCACTGTGAATAATCACAGAGTGATGAAAAGGCAACGCCATAAAAAGTATTTTTTTTCACACTTGCAGAACATTAATTTTTTTTTTTTTTTTTTAATCAGTGAACTTCTTTAAATAATAGAGACCAGAACATTTTGTCTGCTAAGTGATGACACTAATGGAGTGTAACACGTTATTGTGCAGTTTATAATAAACGTCTCACCAAAGCTGTACAGGCCCATAAAGCCAGTTGCCCGTTTAAATGCAGCAGCCTCAGGCTTCACAGTTCTTCAGCTCACATTTGACTTGATCATGATTCAGACAAACTATCACAAAATAAAAGATAAAATAACAGTGAAATAACAAAAATAATAGTGATCTTATAGCATTTCATCCACCAGCAGGTCAGAGTTGTCCACCCTTACATAAATCCCCTCTACATGGGTCAAAAAACCTGCTATCATCTGGCTTTGGTCTGCAGTGGGAACGAATACAATCAGCATTCACTCTCAGGTCAAATGGCTCTGCAATAAAAGTGTCTTCTTATTGGCTCTGGCCCTCGTGGGCAGTGGTTTTATCATGACATGACGTGATGTAGATGCTGAATCAGCATCTTTTCCCAGCACATCGCTATGATGCACGTTATTCAAACAGTGAACTAAAATTCAGTTCAGCCGACTCTAAGATTGAAAGAGGGACCAAAATGTACAGTAATTCAGAATTGCAGAAATCATTGTTGTCACTGAATGAGCACATAGACAACAAAATTAAAGGCAGCCACTCCTCGAGGTGTTCATGAAAAGGAGCCACAACACATACGCAAAACATAAAACATGTTTAAAATGATAAAATATCCCAACAACCTAAGATATACTGTAAATATGTCTCAAAGAAATTTAAGTTGTGGAACTTTAAATTACAGAATAGTGCAAAGCACAGTTTAATTTACTACAGTAAGTAAGTAAACATCATTTTTTCACTTCTGCTCTTCCTCTGCTGTTAACGGTAATGATGTCAATAACCTTTTAAAGTAGGTTTAAAAAACTCATGTAGGCACTAATTTACATGTAAAAGTGCAGTCAGTGCAACCATGAGCTTTTGGTAAAATATGTTTTAACAAATTTCAGACTGTCAAGAAATTTAATTGGGATGTCTGATGATTTCAGTGATCCTTTCATGTTTCATCCGGCACCATCATCGCGTTAAATTTAATGGCTCCCCATCTACCTCAGCTGTACTTTGTGTTAAAACCTACAATTATATGATTCTGTCAGAGCCGAGGTGTCAAAGCCCAGTCGATTACCTGCAGCCCAGCACTTAAAATCATGTTACAAAGAAAACAGCCTCCTCTAACTTCACACCAACAGAATATAGACAGAATATTAAAAGTTGTCATTTTCAGTTGTAATTATTACATTATTAAATGTATTACATTCAACATTAAATTACATATTTAAGCTTGTTTGGTGTTTTAATTACAGTTGTCAGCGATATCATCTACTTAACTTTAGATTTATTTAATAACAGATTCATTTTGTGTCATAAATCATTCCATATCAGAATGGGCATGAAATTCTGTGAAATCATCACCATGAATATCTTAACTGCGATATTATGAAGGAATATTGTGTTATAATTCAATTATTACAGTTGTTTTTCCCCACTTTTTTCTCTCTCTTGACTGGCCCCCCTCTTGACCAGACGAGACAGTCATTGGCCCACAGGTCATTTGAGTTTGACGTCTCCCTGTTTTACAGTATTTAGATGTATAGCTACTCAATGTAGATGATATGTCCTCCAGCCTAGTCGCTAACGTCTGTCTGTCTGCAGGAAGGAAGCCCACAGTCAATTTTTAGAGCTGCTGAAGCCAAACAAGATGCCATGAGACCAGTGAGGGTGAAAATGAAGTTTTGGTAGAACAGTTAATCAACAAGCTGAAACTTGCTGAACTGTGATGCTTTGTAAGCAGAGGAGCTGCAGATTCATATGATAATTCTCTGTAGGTTCAGGCCTAACGCAGCACAACGACCCCTTTTACATTGTCACAATATTCACATTGCTATTGTGAAAATATAAATTCACCGACCACTTAACTGGGTGCACAGGACATAATAAAGTGGCAGTAGTGGCATCTACTGCTGTAGCCAATCTGCTTCAAAGTTTGACAGAGATTGTCATCTGCATACTTTATTTTGAACCAATCTGATCATTCTCCTCTGACCTCTGGCATCAACAAGGCATTTGCACACAGAGAGCAGCCACTCGCTGGATATGTACTCTTTTCAGACCATTTTCTGCAGGGAAATCTTGGTAGATAAGTAGTTCTTGAAGGGGCGACCTGTCTGACACCAACTACCAAGTCACATTCAAAGTCACTTATGATGTCATGTCTTCATGTCTAAATGACTTGACTTACTTCCATGTGATTGGCCAAATAGATATTTGCATTAACAAGCAGTTGAAAGGGTGTACCTAAAAAAATGAGTCTATACTATTGCCACAGACATAATAGGTGGACATAGCCTTCTGGTTTTGAAAATGTAGCCTTGAAAGTAGGAGAGAAGTAGCAGTTAGCCACTAGGGGGCGACTCCACTGGCAGCAAAAAGAACCTTTGAACAGAGACCTGTGGGAAAATGAGTCTAATGCTCACTTGATTTATGACTCCAGTAAACATTTTCCTGAGCAGTTAATGTCTCATTTGCTGGTTTCAGATGTCCTTCAATAGAATATTATGTTCCCATTCAAAGGAAAAAAAAAACTGACAGCTGCATTGTCCAATAGGAGCCTGGCTGCAACTGATGATATCTGTGAACTTCCAGTTTGTCATGGCACAAATCTGGTGGATTCACACCGGGAGTTTGATTTTTGAAGACTATACCTTTTATACTGTATTATCTTTGGCAATGTCTCTCAGTTTAACTACTTAGAAATTCATACAACCAACTGGAAGTTACAATGTTGTTCTTAAATTCTCTGGGAAAGGGGATGATAAGACAGGAACTATGCACCGTCAAGGTTGTCTCCATAGAATTTACCACCATTGACCACAGTGTGGTAGAAAGGGACAGATTCATGTGACAAATATTATGTATGAAGCCTGGAAAACTGCTCTTCAGAAACTGAGATGACGCCCTGCAGGTCATGGCTGACATAGTCTCTGTTTTCCCTGGCATTGAGCTGTAGAAGACTTTCAACTTAACTCATCACTGATCACCAAGCCGGATAACTGAAATGTAACATACAACATACAGTATGTACAGTCTATGATTAGAGCTGCTAAAAACAAATAGCAGCATGTTCACACTAAAATAAGATCTACCTACTGTACTACTGATAATTAAGGTTATCTGGGGGAAGCCAAGCCAAGCCAAGCCAAGGCAAGCCAACAACAAACAGCCATTCATGCTCACTGTGGGAGGAAGTTGGAGTGTCTGAAGAAAAATCACATAGACATTGAAAAAAAAAATCATGCAAATTAATAACACGGCTGTGTTTCATAATCGACGGAAAGTTCACAGAAGAAACAAATTCATGATTAGTTTGCCATTTTAATGTGATTTTTACTAAAAAAAATATTTGTGTTCAGCTCAGCTATACATGTGTTCAGACATTTTTAAAAGCATTTCACTAAATGTTGTGCATGTGAAGGCTAAAATTAAATTTCCGTCTCTATATTTAATTGTTGATATTTGTTGTGTCCTCTCCTGATTATTGATGTTGCAATTCTGAGATGTAAAGATCAATAGATCTCCGATAACAGTGACATCATTTAATGTGCTGACCTATTGTGACTGGTTAATTAAATGAACAGTTAATTTCTGCTCATGCCTCATCATTATCCTCATCACTAATTATGCACGTTCCGAACGATTGTCTTAGGATTGCATACAGCCGTGTCCCAGACACTGGCGGCACGTTATTGATAGCTTGGCATTTATGTGATATTTAATTTCGTCTGTAACACATACTACTGTCTTTAGACTTTGCTGAGAATAAAGGCCTGTGAGTGGAAGGGTCAGGGTGGGGATGGGGGTGGGGGGGGCGGGGGGCAGACATCGGGGGGGGGGGGGGGGGGGGGGGGGGGGGGGGGGGGGGGGGCAGACATCACACGCAGCATTGTCGCTGGCACTGGTAAATTTCCTTTTAGTTAATGGAGCCCACAAAACCCATGCTGCCTTGTACTATACCTATACGAGAGCAGAATAGCTGTAAATGTGTCCGCTCCCTGCCCTCACTGTGATCCCCCATCGTGCTATTATTAAAAATGTCACCATTTTAATGGACTCACCAAAGAGCAGATTGCTTGTTTTTTCCTGAACACAGCCTGAAAGGCCTTTTAGAAGTTTCTCCTATGAATGAGGCTCCTGTTAAAGGAATGTGGTGTTTTATTGATCTTTTGTGTAACATGTGTTTAATGCATTACATGAATAAGATTCAACAGTTTGCTTTGTTTGAATGACGGCTGGTAATAATTACATCAATTTTATACTGAATACTAAATACATGAAACCCACAAAACCCCCGGCCATGCTGCCTTGTACTATACGAGAGCAGAATAGCTGTAAATGTGTCCGCTCCCTGCCCTCACTGTGATCCCCCATCGTGCTATTATTAAAAATGTCACCATTTTAATGGACTCACCAAAGAGCAGATTGCTTGTTTTTTCCTGAACACAGCCTGAAAGGCCTTTTAGAAGTTTCTCCTATGAATGAGGCTCCTGTTAAAGGAATGTGGTGTTTTATTGATCTTTTGTGTAACATGTGTTTAATGCATTACATGAATAAGATTCAACAGTTTGCTTTGTTTGAATGACGGCTGGTAATAATTACATCAGTTTTATACTGAATACTAAATACATGAAACAGGTAATCAAAAACTGTGCTCTGTCAAATAAACATTTGGATGAAAAAAGTTTTAGAGAACAAAAATGTGTGAACTTACACAAACAAGTGAAAATCGACTGCTAGATAAAATCATATTCAGCTCATGCCAGAAATTAAAAATGGCAAAATAATCAATTCATCCCTGATATCACAAAAACAGACAAAATCTGAAATAAGCCAAAATATAAAAACAAAATAAATGATCTGCACACAAAGACAATTGTAATTATGACTCATACTAATTATGTGCAATGTATAAATATAGTTTTATTTCATGGTTCTCAAACTGTGGTACGTGTACCACCAGTGGTACCTGAGCTTCCTCAGGGGGGAAATCAGAAATACTGTTCTACTGTATAAACCAGGGTATGTGATCGGAGTGGAGCTGAGGACTTTTCACCTGAAGGTGTAGAAAGTGAAATAATATAATATAATATAACAAATTGAATGATAACAATTAGAGTCACCTTATCTCTCACACCATCCTAATCTAATTTCACTATACCAGAGTCTAAAGTATACTGTGAGGAAGAGGAGGATGATGATGAGAGAGCAAATGATCGTATTGGGAATAAATCTGCCTCCTGTGAAAAGTCTGTATTTTAATGTTGGTGATAATTGTGTTACTTTGAGAGCTCATTATTTTCTCAGGCAGTACTTGGTATAAAATGTTTGAAAACCACTGATTTAATTTAATGTTTTACATCTAATCATGTAACGGATACAATTTATTGTATTTTAAGGTCTCACTTTATGCCAACTGGTAACAAACATATTTAGTATTATATTTTATCTATGCAACATCTATGCATGTCGTCAACCTCTGGTTGTAACTGTGGCAGTAGTTTTGTGAGTATGAGTACGAGTAGTTTACACATGGTAGTGTTTTTCATTCTGGTGAGGGCAAAGGGTCATTTAACACTCCAAATGAAATTTTCCAAACATTAAATCAATAATAACTGACCTCACTCAGGTTTAAAAATTAGTTCATAGATTTTCTTTGACATCATGATTAGGTCAGGCTCCACAGTGGCACAGCCTGAGAGTGTTTTCGTTTGACTGAGAGGGAACTTAATTGAAGCGAGGCATTTGCTCCCCACTGTTTGTGTAGTGGACGAGTCTGCCAGGAAGGCACTTATGAGATAAAATCCCTAAAGTATGAGCCGGTGCTGGGATCGAGGACGGCTCACGTTTCCACACATGTATGACTGAAATATCATGCCACAAGACGTTTCCCAGACCAGTGACTCCGAGCGCTGGGAGTGGGTGAAGAAAAGTCTTAAATGGATTTCATGCCACAAGCACTCTCATTTCTGGCTGGGGGTATTACAGCCAAGTGTGCCGTTTCATCGCCTCTCTACCTTGCAGAGGGAAGCTGGATAATGAGCACTAGACCTACTTTGGAGTTCAAGAGTGAAGACAAGTACATTGAGAAGAGAACTGAGGAGGAGAAACCAGTTCCATTATTTTTTTCATTCTCCAAATTTGAGGCAAATCTTCCCTGTATAATCTATCCTTGTATGTGTCTGGAGAGCAGTAAATGTACAACGTAGTAATGTAACAAATCCAAATGGCAAGTGTTGGTCATCAGTCACACCAACATTACAGGGGAAGAAAAGGGCTAATTTTGGTGTTCTGACTGGGATCTTCTTTAAAGATTTAGAGCAGACATTGGCTGTACAGTATAGCCACATAAAAGTAAAACCACCAGAGGCTTTTTGCTCAGTGTGCCGAGTCCTGGCCTCCATCTCTTTAACTGACAGCCCATCAGACGCTCACATCATTACACACTCACGGGTTTCCATGACTTCAGAGGACATTGTGTTGACTTACACTCATTTCCTGGAGACTTACTCTAACTTTAACCATAATCACTAGTACCCTAACCATAACCATACCTAACTTTAAAACTTATCATCACCTTAAAATGTATTAATTTATGTTATGGGGGCTTAATTTTTGTCCCCATAAGGAAGACAAGTCCCCATACTGTGAAAACAGATTCAGGAATACCAGGTACACACACACACAGCTATCCTTTTAAGGACTACACACTACACACTTACATTCATTTGCATTTGGACGGCCTAACCAAAGCATTATCCCAAACCCTAACTATGACCAGTTATTGCCTAACCCTAACCGTAACCACAATTCAAATCTTGGCCCTAAACTTAACCACTTTGTCAGAAATGAGGTTCTGCCTCATTTGGACCAGGTTTTGGTCTCTATGAGGACCACAGGTCCTGACAGGGTCAGAGTTTATGCAAGAAAAGGACCTAAAGATGTTACAAATACACACGCACGCACACACATCGATAGACTACAGCTGAGTGTCTCATTACTGCTGCCTCTGTGACTGAAAGCAACATCAACCAAAATCTCTCTCTCTGTCTGTTTCCTCTTCAGCAAAGCTTCAGCGGAGAGAAGCAAAATCTTAGCTTTGTTTAAGTTTTACAGATGTAAAGACATTTATGATGACACACACACAGCTTGTGTAATTTCCGTTGCAATCAGATGAATCACATTCTCCTTCCATCTTGGACCTGCTTCAGTATCCAGAGCTTGCACTGACAAGGCAGCTGGATTTTTCCGATTAAAATGCCTCAGTTGATTCTCGCATTGAATGACTGAACAGGAAAGAAGCGCTCATTTGGTGAACAAGACGCAATTACCAGATTCATTTCTCAAGTAAAAACTATAATCAGACACTGTGAAAATAAGTGATGGCTTTAAAAGCATAAAGTTAAATGAGTCAGTGAAATACAGAAATGTGGTCCCTATGATTGCTTGAGTGTTATTATCAAAAGAATGGGAACAGTTTATCAGCCAGATTTTTTTAATGCTTGTCTTTGCAAAATAATGGAATAGGAGAATTAGTCAGCTGTTATTCCATTGTTAATATTTGTCTTTTTACAGAAAATAATTGCAGAAAAAAGATGACTTATAGTGATATAAAAATGGCAGCATATCCCTTATCTTCAATATCTCTCAGTTTAGGTTCTACAATGACAGTGGTCTACAGGGCAAGTGTCAGACCAGTGATTGATTGTTAAAATACAATAATCCTTTCAATAAAGCCTTTCCTATAATGTCTGAAACTCAAATATTTTTGAGGGGCTTATGATTATTGTTAAACTGTAAAGAGAAAACTTCAATTACACTTCTTTGTCACAAGTGTTATGCAAATTTGTTTATAAAAAAAAGTTGCCTAGAATGTAAATTAAAGAGAAACAAACAAACACAGAGTAAGTCCATGTCTACATGTGATTATTTACTGTCTGTCCGGAATATATTGTATTGCAATTTTTTTACACCAAAAAAAATCAGTATCGATATTAATTCATTCTAAAAAATCCAATATAGGGCTGGGCAAATTTTCTGTAACAATATAAAAAGGCAATGATTTTCTTCACTGTCAATAAAACAACGGTCCAATTTTCATAGAATTATTTGACATTTATCACAAATAATCGACTTATGTTCAAAACATTTATTGTCATAATATTTTTATGGCCATATCTTCAACCTTAATTCCAATGCACCTGTACAAATGGCAAATAATTATTCCTGATGCACTGATGTCTGAGCATCATAGGTGCTGTTATATATCTTACATATGGGTACCTATTTGAATATATTTTAGGGCTACAACTAACAATTATGTCCATAATAACTAATTTGATCAGTGTTTACCAAACCTGGAGATGATGATGCGTCTTGTTTTGCCCATAAACCAAAATTATTCAGTTTCTTTGTCATATGGAGTAAAGAAACCAGAAAATATTGTGAAAAATCTGAAACTATTACTAAAACCGATTAAATGATTTTCAAAACAGTTGATGATTAAGTTAGTAATCGATGATGATCAAATAATCACTGCAGCCCTACTTATTTTTTAGAAAGTAATTGCAGAAGGATTCTCAAACTACCTGGAAACCTCGAGTCTCTGGGAAGAGGAAGGGAAGATCATTTTTCATTTTGCAGGACCAGTTTTAAACTCTGTAGATGAACATCTTACATTTAGCCACTTTACAGAAATGTGTTCTACAGATGTTTTCCATTTGGCTTTGATTTATTATAAAATCTCCTGAAGGGAAACGCTGGCGAGTTCCAGTGGTTTCCACGTGTTTAGTATCACAGTGCTGATTAAGGATCAGAAAAGATCATCGGTATGAGAGAGCTTTAAAGTTTACACTCAGGAAAACGTCTGACTTTTTTTAATCTGTTTTGTGAATGCGTGAATGCTGTGACGGTACCTCTGGTTGAGCAGCGCCAGCAGCTCTCCTGCGTGGTACAGGTCATTACGCGTCACGCGACTGAAGCGAAACGCGTTCAGGTTGCAAAAAGTGACGGCGGGGAACGTCATGATCGGGGCCGCGACCTCGTCCAGCTTGGTCACGTGCGGGTACTCCAGGTAGAAGTGGATCCGGTCCACGCACACATACAGCAAGAAGGCGAGGGAGCCCAAGAAAAACACGACCCACAGGCAGCGTTTGATGCAGAAGCGCTCGTAGGTGAAGATGTGAGAGATTCCGTGCAGCGTCGAGCTGTGCGCGAAAACTTGTATGGGTGGAGGCTGCAGGTGCGAGTCCGGTTCCTCGCTCTCCGCTTTGAGATCCATATTGCCGCTGCAGTGCAACAAAACGAAACAGATTCAATAATAGTGGCTGCTGTGAGAAACGGCGCAGCTGCTCATTCACCTGTGGCGTAAACTGTCATTATCCGCCCGAACAGGTGCGGTTTGGTCGCCATCGCTCACGCGCGGTGAGCGAGAAGAAACATATGGAGCATGTGTCGCGCTTTTAAAAAGTCAGACGGGAGCCACGCATTACGCACGCAGGTCCATCACCGCTGCGCTACACGCGTGTTGTGCAGGTTTCTCACTGGTTTGCAGAAACGCTGTTTCATCAGTGGGAAAATCCGCAGGTCGGTTTAAAGTCCCTTAAAGCCCGCACTGCCACCGCCATCTTCATCATCATCATCATCATCATTTCCGCTGCCATCCAACAAGAAGAGAGAGGGGAAAGAAGAAGAAATCCCGCTGACGCTTGAGCTCATTCATCAGGAGTTGTTTCCTCTGTGGCTCCTCCACACGCGCCTCGCGGTCACACAGACATGTTCTCTGCTCAGGAGTCTGAACGCGTGTGTGGAAGAGTCAGACGCTTGGTTGGTTAATGTTGGTCGGTGCTGAGTCGTGAGCTTTTTCTAAGCTCTAGTTTTATTCCTGGGTCTGTCCGGAGCAGCAGCAGCAGCAGCAGCAGCAGCAGCAGCAGCAGCAGCAGCAGCTCTGGGTCACAGAGTAGAGAGAGTGGCGGTTGATCTTCACCAGGGAGTCCACTGTAGTTTCACACCTTCACCTCATGTTGGAGAGAGAGAATTAATCAGAGATATATAGTGGCTTGATTACCATTTTTTATTATGGTGGTTTTAAAGTTCCAGTGTGTAACATAAGGCGGGATACTCTCTCCATAAGTATGTTTGTATATTTGTATAATGGCTTTAAAACAAAATAAAAGCCACTTGGTTTTCACAGCATTAGAATAAGCTTTTTATGTACTTTAGGCAAGGTTCTTACATTATGACCGCCATCTTTTGAAACTGTCACAGTATTAAACCCAACATAAACAGAAAGAAGACTTTAACATGCTTGGAAAAAAGAAAACAACGAAATACAAAATCCGAAAAAATAACAGTTAAGATCAGATAATAAAAAAATAACACATAAATACCATAAATGTTTTATACTTAACTTGAAAATTGAAAATAAAAACATATTTATTTATTGATATTTATTGACCTTCCACGGCCCACCTACAGTACTGCCATGCCCCATTTAGGGGTCGCGGCCCACATTTTGGGAATCATTGAGCTGCAGTACAGCAGTAAAATAGACTTCTGCTATGTGTGGTGAGCCTGTGTGTTACGAACATTTTTCTTTATTACATTAGAGAACCATCTGATTCTATGGAGCGGCCAGATTTCCCTCAGATTCATCCCTTCCACATGTGTAGTACAACAACTTTCTGCCAGTGATGACATCATGTCTGCTGTGTGCATCGTCATGCCAGAGCACTGCAGCAGTCTTACTATGCAAACAAGGAAGAGTGGCTCTGCCCACATAAACATGATAAATAAAAATCTTACACACTGCACCTTTAAATGTCCTACTTCTGTTAAGATAGAAAAGAAAGCGAGATAAGCAGCAGAATGTATAATAGTAAACATAATAAAGCACTCAATAAGAACAAACAATAAAATCAATACAAAGCAAGTCTAAAATAATGAGTTAAATATAGAAAACTGCTTTTGCTTCCCATGTATCGTCCAGCGGGTCATTCCACAACTGAGGGGGGGTGGGGGGGTGGGGGGGGGGGGCCAGAGGGGGGGGTCAGAGGTATTTAAGGTTTGTCTATGAAAAGGCCAGTAAAGATCTACAAGAGATAAAGATCTCACTTTGCACTGAGGTTCATATCAGGGTCAGAAGTTCAGCTGTGTATTCTGGAGTTTGGCCTCTACAAGCCTTAAAAGTAATCATTAACATTTAAGAATGTCGTCAAAATAAAGAGGCAGCCAGTGAAATGTGTTCCCTCCTCTTTGACATAGTGATGCGTCCGACTGTGACATTTTGAATAATCTGTATTATTCACGTTTTGCCGCCAGAGACAGAAAAATAAGTGCATTGCATTAATCTAATCTGGATTAAATAAATGCATGTCGTAAATAGCTGTTTGAGGGAATTTCTACAAATCTACTTGATTAGAAAAAGCATGTTTGAACACTGGAACTGATGTGTTACAACCAAAGGAAAAGCCGTGATGCAACAGACTATATGGGTCTAAGGAGACAATATTAGAGGAAGAATATACAGCAAGAGATTAAAGGGGCAATCCAGCAATCCGGTACACTGCCACTTCTCTCGTAAGGAGAGATTTCACAATTGGAAGTTTAAAGTTAAAGCAGCACTGGATCCTTTATGTTGTTTCTTTCAGTTTGTGAGACTGAAAGAAACAGTCTTACTTTAATGATTTAAATAAGAACCACATTCTTCTTCTTTGAGAATGTGAAAGAGCAAACTTTATTCAGGGAGTGGACAAGGTCTACACCATAAACTTGCATTATAAATTTCTACAAGACGCATGACAAGGTGAGTGTGTCTGAACTATAATTCTCCAACATTCAGTCATTACCTGGCACAACTAAGGAAAGAGAAAGA
The DNA here is from genome assembly GCA_016785285.1 of Brachirus orientalis. NCBI lineage: Eukaryota > Metazoa > Chordata > Actinopteri > Pleuronectiformes > Soleidae > Brachirus > Brachirus orientalis. The sequence continues at coordinate 513,289 of JAFBJR010000420.1, forward strand.
AAATTGATGATACTGTCTTTACTGTGTTTAGTTTGGACCATGAATAAACAATGACATTTAGTCCTCAGCTGGATACTGGCATGAAAAATGGATTATGAAGTGCAGCGGGGCCCAATCAAGCATTGTTAATATGACAAAATATTTATTACACATCATAAAAGATTCATTACCCACCTTGAGTACATAAACATAAGGATAAAAAACTGTCCTAAGCTGTGACATAGTACATTTGCCATTGTGCCCTGATCTCTCCTTAGAATAAACATTATGATTAATGCAGAAGTGTGCACATTTGAAAAAATTAAGAAAACATTTCCTTAAGGTGTATATAGTTTCATATACATTAATACTGTTTCTCCTTAGAGGCTCTGTGACCCTGGAATAGTTCAGTATTTTCCTTAAATATGTCGGAATATGTCCTCCAATAGCAGTATAGAGTAATGTTGCTGTGGGTGAATCACAGAGACATAACAATGTAAAAAAAAAAAAAAATTTATAAGAGAAGCAAATAATGACTACATGATAAATAAACACAAAGGAACACAATAACTAGCCTACAAGACTCAAATGACCATAGTGACATACAGTCAGAGCCTTTTTCTGTAAACTTTTAGCGATGGGTGTAGCATCTATAGCATCTATAGCATCTATAAGTTATGTAATACCTGGTGGATGTAAACAAAAAGAGAAGAGGAAATGTAGACACACAATGGGCAACAATTCATGGGTAATTATGATTAAAAATAATTTAAACAAATTATATACTTACGTAAACACATTCCAATTTAATAACTGGCATTGTTCCAAATGTACATTGTATCTGTCCACATTAAGCATTAACAAATGTTGGTTTTAGGTCTTTATTGAAGCCAAATAATGATAACAATACATATTTTGATAGCAAAATAACCAGATTCCACTGGAAGTACATGAAAGTCTGAAATAAAATGATATTCAATAACTGTATATTCAAAAAAATTACAGTTAAGAGATCAAAGCAGAGGTTTCAAACTTGCGGCCAGTGGGCCACATGTTGGGCCACATGCGGCCACATCAAGTTATAATTATTTACTTTGATTTTACTTTAATTCATTTTAATTCATTATTAATTGAGTCATATCATAATAATCACTTTTATTTTGAAATTTTGCAATATATCTTCACAGATTGTTTTGTTATTGCAATATTAAAATTGGAATATTATTCTATAATTTTAAGCTCATATTGCCCACCGCTGCTGAACAGTAGCTTTTTTCCTAAAAACAAAAAAAAAAAAGTTGGACAATAGTTCGACCTGACCACGCTTGATGTACAGTGGCCCCGAGCTTATATAAGTCTGAGACCACTGGGTCAGAGTCATGCAGTTGACAGAGTGAGCGCTGTCCGTGGTGCTGATACATGCGTTTTGTCTCCTGACCTGCAGGTGGCAGCAGAGCGCGCTGACACTTAAATGAACAGCAAAAGTTGAAGGAAACACGTGAGCAGCATCAGGAGTGAAAACATGGCGGTGGCTCGCTGTGCAGCCGCTCGTCTCTGCCCCCTGGCAGGACGAACTGTCCCCTTCCTGTCTGCCGCTCTCAGCAGGCAAATTGTCCACCTGCCAGCGAGGAGAGGTTACGTGTTCACCTCCACGGGGAGCAGTGAGTTAGCGTTTTATCTTAAAAACGAAGTCAATAAAATGAACACGACGTTTAGCTGTTAGCTTGTAGCTCAGAGGCCAATATGTCCACCAGACGCAGACTTGATAACCTTTAAACACATTATTATTAGCAGCTGTAACCCGAAACTGTTTTCTAGAAGACACCGTATTTTCGCACTGATATGGAACTCTTGGTCTGTAATACTTTATACTTCATGATGCTCGATGCTTCTTTACATTTGAAACACTGTATTTTGAGGGGAAATTTACTTGTACAACAGCTTTAGGAACCACATAATTAAACACACGTGCAGGCTTAAATTACAGTGCGCTGTTAAAACATTTAAAATATGTATTTTTTTTTTAGGGATACACGTTATCGGTAGATATTGGTTTAAAATTTCTGATCGGATACTGGCAAAAACACCAAGATCGGCCGATATTTAAAGATATTCTAAATGTCAATGAGTTTTATCCTGGTTAAATAAACGTTTTATAAAATATGACTAATGACTACTGCTACCTCCTTGACTTCCATGCTGGCGCATTAATGGTGAAACTTAAAATTGATGACCTCTATGATGCACACAAGTCTTACAAAAGCTAATCTAGCAGCCACTAAAGACTTCATAAACTGAAACAATAACACAGCATATGTTTTGCAGAATTAGTAATTTTATGTTTAAATGTACAAAAAAAAAACAGTAAAAAAATATCTGGGATTATCTGGAATTTGATTTTCTTTGATCTGATATTGTCTTTCTTTTCTTGTTACTGAGCAGGGTTTTATTAAATTGAACATTTCTTAATAAATGAATTCCAAGACCCCTTTCACAGCAGCAAATTAACAACATTTCTGTCTGTCACTGTGTTTGACAAATCAAAATTTCTCTCGTGGAAAGAGCTATTTAATGTTTCCGAAACAAGTGTTTTTATGTGTAGAACATAAACACATCCGTATGAATTTTTAGACCAACAGCAGACAAAACAGCTGTGATTTGAGAGTTAATGCAGATGCCAGTCTCTATTAAAATATTATACTATTGTTTTTTTTTTCTGTAGATTTGCAGTTCAGGCTTGATGAGCGAACAGCCCACAGTAGTCTGGACCTGTTTAAGAAAGACACCGGTGTCATCTATCGTATCCTGGGTCTGGACCCCAGCAAGGTACAAGACAACCCAGAGCGTTTCCGAGACTGGGCTGTCGTCTTTGGGGACGAGAAGATCAGTGGCGGGCGACACTACTGGGAGGTGACAGTGAAAAAATCACAAGAGTTTCGTTTTGGAGTGGCCGAAGCATCAATGTCCAGAGATGACTGCGTGGGCACCAACAGCTCCTCCTGGGTGTTTGGCTACGCGCAGCGCAAGTGGTTTGCCATGACCAGCAATAAGATAGTTCCTGTGACGCTGGTAGGAAAGCCAGATCGTGTCGGCATACTGCTTGACTATGAAGCAGGGCTCCTGGGGCTGGTGGACGTTGAGAAGCCCAGGATCATTTACAGCTTCAGAGCCAAATTCACCGCTCCTCTCTGCCCTGCGTTTGGACTTTGGGATGGGGAGCTGCTCACACACTCTGGTCTGGAGGAGCCCGAAGGCCTGAAGTGAGGGCTATGATTGTGGGCTATGTTTGTTAGCAGGGCATCATTTATCACAGTGTCAGTTTGCAGGAAAGTGCACATTATCGTCCTTGGGAATTATTTACATTATAACCATGGGTGATGGTTGCATTTCTGTGGGCCAACAAGGGACTCTTGTCAATGTACGTTCAATCATTTCAAAAGGAAAGTATTCAGACCCCTCCACTTTTTTAATATTATATGTTGCTACATTATGATACAATTTGAAAAGAACCCCCTATTAATCTACAGATATTAGCACATGATGAGTGCGTCAACATTAAAAAAAAAATTAATGCAGTGGTGCTTTCTTACTTGACAAATGCCTCATGCTTCAGCGGTTTTCATGTGTACCTCATGTATTACCTCTCAGACTACCTGATGCAAGGAGAGTGTGTGTTCTTTGTTTTTCTTTTGTTTTTTACACTATATATTCTCACATCAGAGTCACAAAACCTAAGTCTGTACAAAACTTTTTCCAGTCTTCTGTTCATACTGTACTTTATATTGTTTTATAAAATAACATCACTGAAAATACTTTCACTTCTCTTTTATTTACAGCAGGAAAATACATATTTACAGTGACTAAAGCTGGTAGGTCTAATGACTGTGTACTTAGCAATAATGACAGGCTCAAATTGTGATTTAATTGAATGTTTTGTGCTGTTTTTCCCTGTGCCTGAGACATGAAGGTGCTTCTGTGACAAATTTTTAAAAAGAATGCGCACAAAATGATGTAAGAGTAATTTTCCTGAACAGAAAGAAAATAAGATCACTATGAGGTATCAGCAGTGGGCCTTAATAAAGTATCATTACTAAAAACATTTCTGTCAGTGTTGATGCACAATTGCAGCTGAATCCCCTCCTGTTCAGCTATAATAGTTAAATTAAGGAATTAATTATTCACTTACTGCTCAGGGAATAAATGAACTAAATGTATGTACATACGCCACAATTAAGTCATGTCATTCACATGCGTTTATATAACTTGATTAAAATAACGCAGCAAAAATAGTTAAATATAAAAACAGCATAAAATACATGTTATTTACATTTTTTTTATCAGAAGCTAAGCCAAAAACTGTTCATAATGTTGCATCAAGTAACATACAGCAAATGTATATTTTTCTATGCACACATATTGCACATCCAAATAATGCTCTCTGTCTGCAAAAATGCACAAAAAAAGGCAATGAATCCTGCACTGAACAACTGTGCAACAACTCAAAGATGATAAATGTACTCACTCATCCCTTTTTCTTTAACTACCCGTGTCCTTTCCTTAGAGGTGCAAATAAAAATAATTGCATTACAAACCCTTATTTGTTGTTTAAACAATACTCTTCAGGGTGTCCAGTGTGGCCTTCTGCTCCTCTGTGTCATTTGATGAGTCTCTTTCAGTGTACATGCTCTGGTATTCTTGCAGGACTGAAACAACAACGTCATGGCCAAATTGTATGGCGTCATCTAGAGCCGTGTTCCCCCATCTGACAGATGATAAAGTGTGATATGAAGATGGATGGATTAATAAAGATAATGTGTAGATTGAACCAAAAAAAAAACTACCAAGTTAGATAATTACTTTCTATTTTTAAATCCCTACCTGTCTTTCCTGTAGGGATTGACTTTGCATATTTCAGTCAGGAAAATTACAGCTTCCACATGACCTGGAAGGGAAAAAAGGCTGATCATGCTTCCAAACCACACTTTGCTCTTGACTGAATATCTAAGACGAGATTATTGAAGAATTAATAACAAACAAGGAAGCGTCACCTTCAGCTGCAGCGATGTGGAGCGCAGTGCGAGAGTCGTAGTCTCTCTGCTCCATGTTCATAGATGAAAGTGCAAATCTGGAGAGAAAACGGGAGCAGAGGGAACAACACAGGTTAACATGGCAAACTGTCAGAAACTCTGCTGAGTGAGACCAATCATGTAGCATATTGGTGGACAAGTGAGATATTTTCAGGTTTGACAATGCAAGTTACATTAGACAATGAACTCCAGGTATACATGTCTGTAAATTATGTTGCTTAGCTTTGCATGAAGACTAAGCAAACAAAAATCACTTCCTCGAAAGCACAGGATGGAAAAATGGCCAGGTGCATGAAACCACAGCTTCTAAAAGTTGTACAACGTTTTGTACAAAACATGCAAGTATACTGTGTTAAAGGTCCAGTGTGAGAATTAGTGACATGATTGATGAAAGACTGTAATAAACGGAGAGAACTACGATGGACTTCACATACCAGAGAGGCTGTTCTTCTTTGTCTGCATCGTAAGCTTCCACTTCAAAACATGAAACGCATGCTCTGGCTGGTTTGTCTGTTCAGGTTGCTATAGAAACATGATGGCACAAGATGGCGGCCTTTGTAAAGCAAGATCCTTACCTAAAGTGCATACTGTATATAAGGTTTATTTGTTGAGGTTCATAAGGCTATGGAAACTAAACTATTCTTAATTTTAAAGTGATCATACACTTTTACAAGCATACAGATGAGTAGAATATTCAATGTCAGCTAATAAACCCTCCTTAATGTTACACACTAGACCTCTAATAAGCAACAATTAAAGAAATTAAACATCCGTACGTTTGTTGCAATTTGAAAACTCCAACAATTGCTTGACTGTCAATGTGATCAAAAACCTGTCACTGCATTTTGGTTTAAAATAATAAAACCTGACAACTTCAAACCAGTGAGAACAGCAGAGAGAGAGAGAAAAAAGAAATCTATTTTGGAAAATGTTGTTTGGTTCATAAAGAATTAAAATTAAATTATATTACCCCTCCTAAATGTTACACCCTTTAATTATTATTATCTATTATAAAAGCAATTTCCCCTGGGATTAATAAAGTATTTCTGATTCTGATTATTTAGTTTTACATGTGAAGACAAGCAGATTTCTTTTTACCTTTTCCACATTAGCTTTTTATTTTCCTCTGTTTCCAATGTCTTCTCATTGAATCAGCCATGTTGCAATACTATATTTCTACAGTAGCCCAGAATGGACAAACACAATACTGGCATAATAGGATGTTTCACATGATGTAAAACTGGAGGCTACTGTAGGTTTTTCTACAAATTTGGAAAGGGAGGAGTGAAGGATAATAAGTTGTTGCAAACTGCAACCTCACCACAAGATGTCACTTAATCCTATACTCTGGTTCTTTATTTAAACCAACTCTTTTTTTTCCACAGTTCTGCTTATTAAGACTGAGAGACAATGTTTGCATTTACCACCTACCTCCTAAGAGCAGAGATGTCACCACTGTATGCTGCAAACATCAGTTTTACCACTGACTTGTTCTGCCATGATAAAATATAAAGATTAATGCTGGAATGTGAAAAGTTTGTGAAACTTTTTTTTTTTACTGTATGTAGTAATTATTGTGTGTGTTATTAAAAAAAAGAAGTCTTGAATTAGAATTGTGAAAAGACACTCACTGGATCATCGTCCGATTTTCTTCTGGGGTCGTGTTTTTTTGTGAAGTGTCGGAGATTGTCGTAATTGTGGAAATTAAAGTGTGACACCAGCTCCTAAAAGTTGAATCAGGATTAATATAAAGAAAACCACAGATTCAGTCCAATTAAGACGGCGCAAACGGTGGTAACTGCATACAACCTGACAGAAGTGAATTCCACGCACACTGTTTCCAAGGCGGTCTAAGGATGGAGACCAACACATTATACCCATGACATTGGGGACCACCAGCAATACAGCACCTGACACTCCAGATTTAGCAGGCAAGCCCACCTATACAAAAGGTTAGATTAGGTTATTATCCCAAATGTCAAAAATTGTCTTTTGTTTCATATACTGTACATCATACATATACAGTACATACATATACAGGCTATTCAATTAATTTTAACAATTTAATAATTTAGTTATTTGTTAAATAACTGCAGTTAAATTGCAGTTGTTTTAGTGTATTTTAGTGTTTAGACATTTTCTCTGGAACATGGGAGTCTTAAACACCTTCCCGAAAGGTGCAGTTCAAATGTCTGTTTATAACAACATGGAACACTGGATGACTTCAACATATCTATGTAATGGTTAGTGTCATTAGACCAATGATTTTAAAAGATGTCTACATTCCTCTGGGACTCACATGGAAAGCAAACTGTCCTGAGAAGTCGTACATGCCACAGGAATGCATGAGGCTCAAGGTGTTCCGAACCGCTTCAGTGCTCAGCACTCGCACTCCTGTGATTGGACATATGCCACCGTTGGCAAGAGTGGCAGCCATGACACTTCCAGACTCGCAGGTGACTTCAATTGAGCACAACTGTGATGGAAAATGGAACAATAATCTCAATGGGTGTGACCTTTTGTTATTTACTGTTGGTGTCAGACAAGATGATTTTAGTTGTTATGAAACTTCTTATCTCCTAAAATATTGCACCAACCTGCTTTGTGACAACCGTCCAGTGAGGTGATGGTGCGGAGAATTTTTGTTTAGCTCACCTCTGCTGAATCACTGCCGCTCTGAGTATCGTTACTGACCATGTGCATCCCTTTATGGCCAAAATTTACTATCTGCTAATGGCTGCATCCAATGTGATAATGTATCATGTCAAGAAGAAAAGGTCGTGAATGTGAGGCTGACAAATCTTTGTCTGTGACAAAAAGAACTGAGGCTGTTTTAAGAGAAAAGGGAGGCCCTACCCATGATTACAATGGGGTTTATATTTAAGTGCCCTTTAATTTTAAGAGTTACCATAAACATATTCTGTACCTTCTGTAAATCAGCGTTGCAAGCTTAAAATTTGATGTCAGTTCATAAAAACAGCGAGGACCAGCAGACATGCCAAGTCGCAGAGCTGCAGATAAATCATGAATACAGGTCAGTGTACTGTGGGCTTCTGTTTTGTTCGACTAGTAAAATTGGATCTTTTTCAGCAGATTTTCAGTGCTGCACAAAACACACTTCAGAGTCAAACTGGGAAAAATGCTGATGATTTTTGTGAATCGATTTTAAGACTTTTTTTTTTTTAAAACCCTTTACAAAGAAACACAAATCAACACATTTTAAGACTTTGAATGACCTGCAGATGTTCATTAAATAATGCAGATCATGCAGAATATCAAGCAAAAAAAAAAAGACCATTATCCACGAGTAAAGCTTAAAAGTAGCTATTCAAACTGAGCTGCATAGGTGTATTCATGCCTGTAAAACAAATATTATAAATGCAGCTGCTGATCAGACAGCTCTGTCCCTATAATGTTTCCAGGGGGCATTGACACTGGGCAGAGTTGTGACTAAATGCAGCTGGAAGCTATCTGTCTATTCTACATAAAAGCTCAGTAATTACTGTTACATCTAGTTTGCTCAATCTGTTTAAAGGCAGAGTGTTTAAACTGGGAATTGTGGTTTTTACATGAGAAACAATGTGTAGGCTTAGAGTTAGGGTTAGGTGCCATTAGGCAATGACAGCGAGTGTCACAAGGCAACATTTTTAGTCTCACCTGAAAGTAGAAATCAAGGGCTGCAATCATATCTGCATTGTCAGGGAAGCACTGCAATGACAACAGCTTCCAGTCAGACACAGAGTTAAGTGAGCCTAGTCAGTATTTCTGAAAACCTGATAACTGAGAGTACCTGAACACATATGACCAAACTATATTCTCACCCTTTTCTCTTTGAGGTAATAGCCAATTGCATAGTTCCGATCCCCGGTTTCCCTCTCTGACTGGAAACTACCAGAACAAAACAAGTAAGGTGAAAAACACTGTAATACCTGCAGCAGAGGACAACAAGGCTCCATTTTCAGAAGCATGGTACTCACATGCCATTTTATAAATGAAATGTGCAAGAAGTGCATGAAAACAAAAAGAGAGCACATGACCCTGACATCCTCCATCCCTCCTCTTCTAAAGTGAGTATTAAAGTTCCAGTGTGTATTATTGTTTTCTATTTAGAGGAAACTGAAGAGCCTTAAATATTTATATCAGGGGCCAGGTCAGCTCAGTGGAGCATGTTATTTTGGACAACTGTGTTTTAAAAACAACATAAACATAAAACAACATAAATAAACATCTGTTGACTTTTGAAGGCTATAGCTTGTCCATCACACTTGGAAGGGAAGAGTGGGGTGAGAGACATTTAGCTGCAACATGCAACTTCACAAATAAATGTTGCAGTTTTAAATGACAGGCATGCTGGTACACAGACACAGCCACACACACACCCATACACAGACTCCACACATTTGAAACTGGTATTGATGAACAGGCATTTTTTGTTTGCATGCTGAAATGAAACATAGAAGAAGAAGAAGAAGAAGAAGAAGAAGAGGGATTAATTCACAGAGTGCTCAGAAGAGTTTTCAGAAAACAAATTCAGTGGTTTGTTTTGTGTTAAATGCAGTGATAAGTTCAGTCAACAAATCGAGAACTCACGTAGCATTGCTGAAGCCCACGTACTCTGTACCAGCCGTGCTTTTCAAGAACTCCATCACCTACAATATCATATTCATTTACAGACACTGTTACAGTAGGGATTTCAAATCTATAGGTTATTTAAATGAAAAGTGTATACTTACATAGTCAAACCTCTCAGCTTTATTTGAATGAGGCTGTCAACAAATGAGAAAGTAAGAATTATTATTCTTAAGTATTATTCTCCAAAGTCAGTTTTATGTACTGTATGTGAAGTGACACTGATTCCCTACAGATGGCAGTGTTTGAGTACTTTGACCAATCATTAGTGGGTGTTGAGGTATGATGTGTATCAGTCTCACTAAGCTGTTGACTGTGCTTGAATTTCACAGACCTTTAAGGTATCACACCTAAGCTGTTACCAAATACAGGGATGAAGGTCGCATTCATATTTTATGACTCTACTTATGAAGAGTAAAGATGGTTTCAAAAAAAAAAAAAATGGACAGAAGGGTAAATGTTGGGTCTTTCCAGGTAATTTCTCCTAACTTGTCAAAAAGACATCTGAATAAAACATAAATTTAGGAAGTAAAGATCTTCCCATTGAAAACGAAAGACAGTCAGTTAATTTTGCCCTTTATTTATTCTTTTAATTTAACTAAAATATCTCATCTTCTACCACTTTATCCTCCACATGAGGGTTGTGGGGTTGCTGGTGCAAATCCTGGCTTACATAGGGCAAAAGGTTGGGTACACCCCAGACAGGTTACCAGTCAATTGCAGGGACAAACAACCTACAAACAACAGAAAGAAGCAACCATCCACTCTCACATCCACACAGGCAATTTAGAGTGTCCAATTGGCCTAATCCCCAAATCTGCATGTTTTTTTCACTCTGGGAGGAAACTGAGAACTTGGAGAAGAACCACACACGAGGAGAAAATGCACACTCCTTACAGAAGGGCCCTTTTTCCGACCAGATCTTCTTGCTGCATAGGTGAACCACTGCACCAACCATGTGGCACTAACTTAAATATCTTAAAAAGCTTTAAATTTAAAAATCTGTTTTCTACAAATGTATATTCTATTTTACATTTCTAATGTTTTGCCAAATTGAGATGATTCTAATGTTTTTTTTTAACTGGCTCACACACCTTCTATTCTGGGGGCTGTAATTGGCCAGAGGTACACACACGCCCCTGCTGTCAGGCCCAAAAACACTCTCCTTCCCTCACTGCTAAACCTGGCCTACATATGATAAGAGGCATGGAGTATTTCCTCAGTCCAGCTGTGAAAGTTCAGAAAAACTGACAGAGACAACACATATACAGCCATATATGGTTAAAAAAAGGCCCATCCGTCATCTAAAAAAACAAATAAAAGTGTTTTGATAAGACCAAAGCTCACAGATAAGCCTGATGGCTCTTCAGTTGCACAAGGATGACCATAGTCCAATTGCTGTGGTCTTCAGCGTCTAGCCGGTAAATGAGTGACAAGATTTTAGCTGCTGCTGACGTCATTCTTCATGGCTATTTGCTCATTTTTTTCCAACCTCGATTTAATAAAATTTATGAAAAATTTGCTTTGCATTGTTTTTAATTGTGGATTTTACCACATCAGCAACCAATTTCAAGCTTTAATTATCAGTAGCTTCTCACTGGGTTTGAACCAGTCAAGTGTTGCCATTTTTTATTTTTTTTTTTAAGCTTGACGCTTATAGCACTGTCAGATGTCCCTTTACAATCATCAGACTTTATTATTGATTTGGGCCTGTTTACACAGAAAGGGCAAATAGTGGCATTTCACAATGATTGTGATATTTAAGTGCAACAATCATTTCATGGTGATTGTTGCTGTCAAATATTGCATAAACTGACATAATGTTTCTTAAAAATTACAGTGCAAGTTGCTTGTATTTAAAATGTTTGGTGCCACTGGTCAGTATGTTTTTAAATGCTGTTCTCAGATGGATAAACTGTTAGAAGTCAGGAAACAGCGTAGAGTGTGCAAACTGGGCAAAATTATAATGGTCAGTTGTGGCTGCTAGGGATGCAAATTCTAAATCATATTACAACGATTGTCAAGATAATTGCAAAATAAATTCTTTGACCCTGTTTTGCAACTCCACTGTTTAGTTTATTGTCTCCATCATAACTTTTAAAGGTCCAGTTTTTTAATCCAGTTGTAATTAAGTCAAGTGAAATGCTGCTGTATAAGATTAATAACTGATGAAGGTCAAAAACAGTCTACCTCCTGAGGTAATGTGCCTGGCACTGTTTGTTTTGCTTCCATGCGCTGATTAATGGCAATGAACTGTGTGATACATTTTGTGTGTATAGAAAATCATTGTTTAACAAGCATTTATCAAATCAGTGTAGTCAGTGCTGACAAGCTGGGAGATTTTTACCTTAATCAAAGAACTGATGACGATAGCTCCAGCATTCACCATTGGATTGTGTGGTTTATCTGTATAAGAAATGACAACATGTCATTGCCAAGTTGTCCTTAAACATAAAGAGCAATAAACTTCTGAGATTTGAGGGATTTACTCTGCGAGATTCAGCCAGCATCAGCTAACAAAGTGAACAGATGCCACTGTGTGTTATAGCATTTAGTTACAAAGGTGAAGTGATTAATTGGTACACAATGTGTTTAAAAGTCAATTTGGAAACTTCCAGAAACAGTTGGTTACACATCAAGAATGAAAATTTCCAAAATTTCATGTTGAGGCACAATATTTATTTTATATAGTTGTATTTCTTTAACTTTTGTAATCTAACATATAATCAGAATTACCAATAATCACTCACCTTCCTCATTTAGTGACAGCTTGTTGAACCTTAATCCACTGGGTTCTTTGCCCACAAATTGGTGAACAGTCTCACCTCCAAGCTCATGCACAGCAATTGCATATTCCAGGGGCTTCACACAGGACTGCAGACAGAAGGGAACCTTGGTGTCTCCCACTGAGTGTCTACATCACAGGAGGATATACAGAATCAATTAATCAACTTTGATTTGTATAGTGCAGTGGTCCCCATCTTTTTATGTGAGTACATGTACCAACGTTTGAGAACCATGGGTATAGTATGTTTCAGATAAATAACATGTAACACATGAATTAGGGATTTGGAAAGGGCAAAATTAAAAATGAGATTAAAAAAAGCGAATGCATTCAAATAAATAAATGAAATAGGGACCGAAATAGATAAAATAAAATGATGTAAAACACTCAAGAGTAGAGCAGAATAAAATATAAATAAAGGGAAGGATAGATAGATAGCAATTCAACTAAAATCCAGGCTAAAAAATTGGGTCTGGGGACTTGCTTTCTAAAACATCAACTCTCTGTTCTGCCCTCAGGTCTTCAGAATGGCTGTTTCACAGACAACAGCCATAGTAACAAAATGACTTTAGGGATAAATAAAAGGCAACGACCAAAAACCTTGAGGTTTCCCAAGTCTATTAAGAGCTTTAAAAACAATTCTAAAATAGATACTTAAGCTCACAGGGAGCAGGTGCAGGAATTCAATGGTGGTGTCACCTGTTCTCTGTTTGTTGTCTTCATTATGATTTATACATACATTCATACTGTACATGCAGTAGCATTTGTAATAACTGCAGTTTACATATACTGTGTTTGGGAAGAAGGTACAACATTGCATTAATCGACAAGTATTAAAAGCATAAATCATAGTCTCTGCATTGGCTTGTGAGACAAATGGACACACTCTGGAAATATAAAAAACAATCTTATTCATATTTCTATTGGGTGATTCAAATACGGTGCATGGAAACAGTATTATTATATAAGTAAGTGAGGCAGCACAAGCAATGAAACATATAAAATAAAATTAGGATGCTACTGTACCTCTGTCCATCGATCGTGCACAAAGATACACCCCAGAGATCAGGGCTGAACTTTGCCAGCTGAGGAATGTAATCAGCTACCTGGAAACAGACATGTACAGTATATGTGACGAATATGAGTGAAAATGTGTGACAATGAATGAAGCAAACACAGACTCAGCATGTGTGTGACTTACTTGTCCTTCCTCCTGCTGTTGTGCGCTGTTGTACATCCTGTTAATCTGCTGTGTAAACTCTTCAAAGTCTGGGATGATAAACTTTTTTTGGAACGCTTTAGTGAGTAGTATGATGTTGTTGGCCACAAACCTGCAACAGGACACATAAGTCAATGGAGGTGAAAGATAGATGGTGCAGTTAGGGAGATGAAGAAAGATGAGGAACATATTCTTAAGAAATTGTTGACCTACGTTTTGGGTGGAATTTATTAGTGAATCTTTTGTTAAATGGGTAAAAATCTGTTTTGTCGGTGGTTCACTTGGCACCTGACTCTACTGTCAGTGCTGATCATATATCAAAACCTCATGTAACCACTTTTAAAAAACTGAAGTATCTTTATAATAGATAGAGAGTTACATGCCAGTGTCTGTGTAACAGTTGTATGAATAAGTTAGGTCAATTTACATATTTTTGGTAATTTATGTGAAAATAAGTAAACACAACCCCACAGCAATCAGAAACCACTGACAACTCGTGTGGATATTTACCATGCTGTGTGTGTGTGTGTGTGCCACAATGTTTAAAAATAGGAAGACAAGTGATCTTCAGGATGAGTGGGCGACTGCCACCAAATCAAGATTTGAAGGACTCTTAAAGCTGGCTACAACATATCTGCAGGCACTGCTGTCTGACAAGACACTATACACAGTACTAATAGAGTGCATGTTTTTCTAGACTTCAAGTCCACATATACAGTCTGATTTTTGTACCCTGGGTGAAATTGCCAAAAAAATATCCCAATGAAAAGGTTTAAAAACAGTTTATATCAATATCTCCATAAAAGGTCAGAGGTCACAAAAGTCTAATATCATGCATTTTTGAATTTTAGTCTTTACTCCCCAGTTGTAATTTTTTGCATAATCTCAACTACTATTCTCTAACATATACAATGTCTAAAGAGGTGAAACTGCATTTGCTCTGCAAGCACTTTAATAGCAATTTCTATATGTATATACAATTAACTGCAATTTGCAATTCTTTCAAGGGCTTGCATCATTTTTTTCATCACACTGGATTTAAAGGGACCACCATCAGGAACTAAAAAGGCAAATGAACACTTCTGCTTATATCAGCAGATTCTAAAAGTTATTATAGCTTCACACTGCTGTAATCGATCAGCAGCGCTGTATGCTGTCAAAAATATAAATGAACACGACTGAAACAAAATATTTGGCCCGCAGTTTTCACTAATCCAAGGCAGTGCTAGAGCAATGTTTTAAAACATGAGGAGAAGAGAGTGGTCACAGTTTGCATTATTTATATTTAAAAAAAGAAGATATCTCTCTGTATTTTTAGTTGTATATTTATAGTGAACTCTTGAGTGCTCCCAAGAAATGGATAAATTCACAAGTGTCAGAAACAAGTAAAAAAGTTAAACATGTCCAATCAAGTCAGTCAAAGATATCCAGTCTGTGTAACTTTTTCATTTTACAAGTTAAAAGTGACTTTGACTTCTTTGAAATAATATAAACTTTGAAAATGAAATAAACAGCAGTCTGCATAGAGCTCACAGGTCTGTTGGCTATGGCTACAGTTTGGATCTTTTTCAGAATGATGGTCTCTCGTTAAAAGCCCCAGAGGCTCCTCAGTTTCCCACAGCCTCGACTGCAGTGGCTGCCATGTGTGCATGTGACCAGCTGTCAGTCATAAAGCTCCTGTCTACGTCAGTCTCTTGGACTCAAATAGTGATGACCTTAGATAACCTCATAACCACCAAAAAATGTGAAATACTATGAATAAAATTTTTTCCAATGATAATAAATAAATGATTGTCATAAGTAAAATTTGTCCAATCAGGTAAATATAATAAGCCAAACATCATTTATTCATATAACTTTACATATTTTTGTTCTTAGAAAATTGATCAATGCTGATCAGTACTCATTAAAACTGTATTTTAACTAAGGTTCATTTGACAAAGTTTAGTTTTTGATGACCTGTGTCATATATTTAATATTTTGTTTTAAGTTCACTCACTCACTCATTTTCTACCGCTTTATCCACTAGGGGTCGCGGGGGGCGCTGGTGCCTATCTCCAGCTAACATAGGGCGAGAGGCAGGGTACACCCTGGACAGGTCGCCAGTCCACCACAGGGCCACATAGAGACAGACAACCACTCACTCTCACATTCATACCTACGGGCAATTTAGAGTGTCCAATTAACCTAGTCCCCAAATCTGCATGTTTTTGGACTGTGGGAGGAAGCCGGAGTACCCGGTGAGAACCCACGCACCACGGGGAGAACATGCAAACTCCTTGCAGAAGGCCCCTTGTTCATTTTGTTTTAAGTTTATTTATTTAAAGCTGCAGTGTGTAACTTTTTTGTTTTTGTTGTTGATTGTTGGGTCTTGGTGAACAAACAGCATAAGTTGTGTCCATCTGAAAATGGGATCTGTCAAGCATTACTATCAGACCTGATTGAGGGAGCATTTGTGTGTATACAGCAGCAGTGCAGGGGTGGACGGGAACAAAACATTTATTTCACCAGACTGCTGGATGACCAGGTTTTTTGAACAGTAGAATTAACTTTATGTGGGTGCTTCTTTGTGTTTTCACTCAAACTCAAAGCTTTACTAGCACAGTTGTCTTGGCAACAAATTATTTCTTATTCGGGAACATCTTTGAAAAGCTAATTCATTTAGAAATTTGAATTGAACAGCAGTGACAAACACCGAGTGTTTATTTAAGAAAAATAAATTTCTCACCTTCTGAAGAGCTTCTTGTCCATCATAAGTGGACCAACGGTGTCACGTGAGTATTGTCTCATCTGATGGACACAGTCACGCAGCCGAGGGTCAGATGTCAACAAGCCTATTTTTCTCAAAGCCTGTGGAGGAGATAAGGTTAATGACGCATTTTTGAGCTAATTAATACTAATATTATTAATAAGGGAAGAAGTGGGTAGTTATAAATGAAATGCTTTGTCCTGGACTTCATGGGTCATCCACAACAGTGTGTATGCAATTTCAATTTGCAAAGTATTAAGTGTATATGAAATATAAAGTTATAGGACTTGAGAGGCTCAAGAGTGCCCACAGGGCAAATCACTGGAATAGCTCTCACTAGTCGCACGACAGGCTGACAGTGACAGCATGAACCAAGTGCATCTATTTTGGGGAGACATGTGCATGACCAGCCTGACCAGAGTTGATTCAGTGTACATGAGTGATTCTTAGCAGCAGGCGAGGAAATTAGAAAGTTGTGCCTGTGCTTCTGTGCTTCTCTAGGGTCTTATTCTTCAGCTGAATGTGTTCTGAGTTGAGTAGGTTTTGTTTTCACTTTTTATCAGCTACTAAAAACACACAGGGATGGATCAATGGATATTACTATGTTTGAAAATGCATTTTTAAATGTAATCAATTATTATTTAATACAGTCATGAGGAGACTGAAACAAACTGTTGATTAATTGAGCCACTATTTATACACTAGTCTGCCACTTTATTAGGTACGCCTAATCAAGTAGCAGGACTAGTACCTGGTGTGCTCTTCTGGTGCTGTTGTCTTGATAGTAATGGGTGGTTAGTTGAGTTACCGTTGTCCTATCATCAGTTTCTGAAGTAATCAGACCAGTCTGTCTGTCATCTTGACCATGTCTAGATGCTTATTGCACTGAATTGTTGACATACTATTGACTAATTAGATATTTGGATTAATAGGCACTTAAAAAGGTGACATAATAAAATGTCAGGTAAGTGAGAATTTATACATTTTGAACAAAAGAAAACAATACCAATGGGTTGTGATCAAAAAGATGTGCTGGATAATTTCTTTACTATTTTTAAACAGTGAAAAGACCTAGCAGTGAATTCCCAAGAAATGTATTATCACCCACCAGAACCGATGCCTCAGTTAACGAGGCCATAATGTATGATTGGAAAATAATATCTGAAGTTGGGGGAAAAGCTTTCCTAAATGAGGAGCTAAGTAAATGAGAACTTAATGCAATTTTCTGCAAATGTAATTTTCTTGTAACTTGTATTGGGATTTCCCAACCTGTCGTATCCTTTCTGCAACAAGAAATAATTGGTTCAAATAACCCTAACCCTGGCAGGAAAATGTTGTTGGTTTGACTAACACTTTCACCATCCATGTCCTTCACTAGTCACCTTGACAAACACATCTAGTCATGCGTGACGCAACAACAAGCCACCTGTGTTGACACATATCTCTCACTGTAAATGAGTGCTCCTCTAAAAAATCAGTTGCCATAGACACAGAGGTCTCCAGATGTCCACGACCTTTTTAACAAGCCTGTTTGAAAGGTTGCACCACATGAAGCATGAAGACAGACTGTACCAGAAAACACATTCTGAAGTACTGTACAGTGTTGGAGACTCCTGGTACTGTAAGACTAGGGAAATGTAAATAACTCAACCCAAAAACCTCAAAAGATGTTATTTTAATTAAAGCCCAGATAAAATTAAAATGTTGTTCTCTGGCGGCAACTGCCTCAGTCATCAGGGTCACGTCTACTACATTACTGTATTACAAGATACTTTAAGACGTATTAAACTTGTACATATGCCCAGCTGGAGATGCTCTACAGTTTTTGTTGCTGGGTCCTGTTTCACTCCCTGAACTTTTATGGAAACATGACATTTGGATAAGGGTAGTGCATGTTGTGTTTTGCGATTGTATGATGTCCATGGTAAGACAGAGGAAGTGTAAAAAAATGCTGTTGACTCACAGAAATAAACTGGGAGAGGGGGATAATCTCTTTGCCTTCAGTGATGGTGTAGAAAAGCATGTCTTCCATGCTGGACATTAGTCTACTCCTGCCAAAATTAAAAAAACAGAACATAAAACACTGTAAGCTTTATGTCAACAAAAAGACGAGCAGTACAAAGGTTGGCAAGGCTCCAACCACTTCTGTCAAAGCAATAATCTCTAATGTATATTAAATTACAATCATAGAAATACAGAGATGATTATACAGTGTACATATACAGAGTGTGTATATATACACACAAGAGCTGTTTTAAAGATACTGTTGTATCTGCAGTTAGTTTTTAACACAAATTCTTTAAACTTATTTCCTCTATGCTAATGATAAAATACTGTGCAAATGCACTTATAAAACAGTAGGAAACTTTTAAACTGCAGCTATATTTCAGTGTTTGAAATATAGCTGACAATATTCATGTCATTATGAAATAACATAGAACAATGAAAAGGAAACATCTTATATGGCTAGAATAGTATATCTTGCTTTCAAAAGCATTATAAATCCTATTTCTCTGTACTGTTTTACCACAAGGAATATTGTTGAAGAATTATGAAGGCCGCTAATGAAACAACCTTTGGCTAATTAATGTTGATTTATTCATGTACTGCCTACTGTGACCTACTTGGAGTGTCCTTGGCCCACATCAGGGCCCTTCTGCTGATGAAAGGCTCTGGAGGTGTTGGGTGATGCTGCGGCCCAGCAGAGGAGAGGAACATGTTGCTGTGTCCTGGACAAAACAATGTTGTCAGCTCCAGCTCTGGCAAAGATCCCTGCATTTTTAAACAGCTGCAAGATTCCCACGTTAGCTGGCCTCAGACTTTTCAAGCAATGCATTTTGATAAGTACAACTTAATGGTTAATATTTCTTTAAAAGAGCTTTGTCCGCCCTCCACTGTAGCTGATCTGTAGAGGTTTTTTTTGTGACCAGTGCCCTTGGCACTCAGAGCTTTAATAGCTGCTACTGTCTTTCAGGCTTGATCAAGTATAGGCTGTTACTCGGGGGTGGGGCTGTGACACAGCAGCATGATGCCTCAGATGGTGAGAGTCAACAATGTCCAATGTCTGTTGTAAGTATTCTTGTAGTGTAAGCCTGTGGCATATTACATGCAAAGAAAAAAGGTTTGAAATATTGCAGTTAAGACAAATGGGCCCAAACGAGAGCATATAGAGAAGGTGAATTCAAAATCTGGGAAAAGAGGCTTCATCAAAATCACTGGTTTATTTAAGCAGAATTCCTGCATTTATGATGACACTCCTATTCATTGTGTGTACTTTCATATTTTTTTTCTATTGCAAAATCAGTGGCATAGTTCAAAACATCGTTGTATGGAAGCCTTTCATTTAATTTCAGTACAGGGTTTTAATGTAAGCTTGTTTTAATTGTTTTTATCATATTTCTTTACTGCTTGATTTTATAGTTCACTTATTTTATCCTGTTTCAAGCAGGATAAAAATGATTAAACCTGGCAGTATACATGAAGAATTTAGTTGACAGAAATATGTTAAAACTTATACTGACACAAGCTTATGTTGTTTATGTTGTTGTTGCCATAACCAGTAAGGTAATGTTTATAAGGTAATATGGGTAGGTATAAATAAGCTCTAACTTCAGCCTACTCCATTTTCAGT
The DNA here is from genome assembly GCA_016785285.1 of Brachirus orientalis. NCBI lineage: Eukaryota > Metazoa > Chordata > Actinopteri > Pleuronectiformes > Soleidae > Brachirus > Brachirus orientalis. The sequence goes on from JAFBJR010000420.1 coordinate 533,368, forward strand.
TTACTACAGAGAATTTAGATGATTTTTTATCTCTGTATATGAACAAAAATAAATAAATATCAATCACTCGGTCAAACCAGTAAAGCACTTTATTTTGAAAAGTGCTATTCAAATAAAGTATTAAATAAAACCAATGTGTAGCACAACAGGAAAAATCCAATTCAATGGAATCAGTTTACATTGTCATTAATCAGATTAAATCCATTTGTGTTTTAATTCAAACGTGGGCTGGTGACAGTGATGAAGAGGTCAGCAGTGTCACTCACCACCTATGTCATTTCTGCTGTTGTGGAATGGTGACCCCCCGTGGTGAGTTTTCCACACTTCCTCACTAAGTACATGCTGTCTTGTCCTCTAGGTGGTGTACTCACTCCAGGACCCTGCACTCGGGTCAGTTTGTTCTCTGACTCAGCTGTTTTTGCTGAGAGGACACATCTCAGTCATATGTCTGGGATGCTTCCTCTTAGGGGAGGGTTTTTTGTGGTGGGGGGTTTGAAGGAGTAGGACAGATTTCCTGATGCTTCAAACACACTTTATTGAATAATTTGTGATTTTTCTTTCTCCTTTGAAGCCCAGCTTCCTGTCTTTTGATGCAAGTATATGAGATATTGTGTGTTAGGCACCAAACACATTTTACTACTAGGTAAGATGGTGGCTGGGTGATGATTATAATGCTCATATTTTGCTATTTAACTACTTTTTTTCTAACTCTTTTTAACTTTCCTTAAACACACTAGGAGGCACTTATTGAAGAGTTCAGGAAGTGGTCCTGGATTTTGGTGACAACGCACCACACCCATGTTCAGTTTCATAGCACACATGCTAATCATTTTACATTCTATCCTATAACCTTCCAGGCAGACTCTATAAGATGACATAAATGTATCTTCATTACCAAGTAAATGAGGCCTCTCAGGTTCTGGTGGTCTCCTCAGCATTTCTAAGCATGTGACTTCTCCAAAGAAGCTCATGTTCACTCGTGGCCTCTTTGCACTACTTCTGCCATTTGTAGCTTCTCTGTTTTCAGGAGAAAATGTTTTCCATTCCTGGGCCAATGAATGCCACCTTTGTCCCTTCATCCTCCATCTTGTGTGAGAAAGCCCCCCCTTGCTGCACGCACCAAGCCTGGACAAACTTAACCTCTTCCCCCTCCACCTCACACAGGAAAAGAAACATACCGGGTCTGGAGCTTTGATTCAGGCTCAGTGATTAGGAGGTTTAAATCAGCCTTTTCCAAATCTTAATTCTCTTAATTCATAATATAAATTGTTACAAAGCAACTATCTAATTAATTTTATTGACATGTCTGTCACATCTATTATTATTTTAAATTATTAAACCAGCTAATTCCAGGCTATATGTTTGGCCACAACTTCAAAATTCAGCAAATGTATTTAGAGACCCAAAATGCCACCCATGTGTTGGTCCCGACCCAGCCTCCGGTAATGACTGCTCAAAACATTCAAACTCCTTCAGGGCCTTGAATCATGTTCTCCTCAGTAAACCAGACACCATTCATGTTGAGCTGAAGTGACTAAAAAAACGTACATACAGTATACGACTATGAACCCAAATCTCCTCATTAGAAACTGTTAAATGATTTTAGGGATTTAATGCATCGTTTAATGCATAAGGATAAGAGCCATCAGTCCAACACCAAAGGAAATTAGTGTATCCAACCATACAGTGTCTCACACACACAGAGGTCATTCTGTTTGTTTATCTATCAATCACTGGCTCGTCACATCATTATAATGATCAAACATATCAAAACATAAGGTCACAGGCATAATTCACACACAATATATAATTATTCTAGTTTGAAGTTTTTGGTAATTTCTCATGTCCTAGCCTTGAAGTTTTTTAAAATGAGGTGAGGCATAAATCCTGATGACAAATGGTTATTGTCAGTTTAGCATGGAGTTCTCTTGTATCTCTGGAGAGTTTTTCTTCACTGAACAGTTGTAGTATAGCAATTGACTTGGCTGAACTAAGGACTAAATTTCCACACACAAAATAGGTTAATTAATCTTCATTGCTTATTTTACATACAGAATTTTTCTGAAGTTCATGCACAAATAAAACCTGAAGCTTCTTTCTTCTTTTTTTCTGAGTGACTTATAACTACAGCATTTGAAAGTTGTCTTGTTTGTATCATCATTGCCATTTTAATATTATTATGCTGCCTTATTTGCCAGGTCTCTATTACCTTGTTAAATTAAAAATATATGCAATTCTGTTTCACATAAGTTTAAATTAAACACGTCATCATACACATCTATCACACATTTATTCATATTATTTTACTATGTGCTAGCCTGCAGATTAAGTAAATTTAATCATGTATGCTGGTCCAACACTGGTTCAGAGTAAAATACACTCACTGGTGACATTATTAGGCACATCTGTTAAATCATATGGCAGCAACTCAATGTAGAAGTCAAGACACCCTGCTGAAGTTCAAACTGAGAAGTGACTTTGAAAGTGGCATGTTTGTTGGTGCCCGACAGACTCAGATGCACCTAATGAAGTGGCCATGAGTGTATCTCGTCAACAGTCCAATGAAAGGCCATGTAATTCAGGACAATTTTATCCTCTTGGGATTTGCATCATTCACAGAGGATCAGTCCTAACTGTGACATTTTGGATTGAATTTCTAATTCCAATTCTTCCCACTAGTGAATTTCAGTTAGAGTAAAATATCAAATAGGATGGCCTCAGATGTACTTGCTACATACATGCTACATATTAGCATCTTAACAGTAATTTATATGCGCACCTATAGTATATGCAATATCATCCACTCCTTTACTAGACACACCAGTCTGATAATCATCTCTTTATCTCTAATGCACATGCATCCTCTGAAAAGCACAGTTCACTCGGATAAAGCTTGAGGTGATGAAAGCTGAACTAAGTCCTGAAATGGTCTCCATTTACAAGTAGACTCTTTTCACTTAAAGTGAGTCATAACATGGCTCTTCTACTGGCACTGCCCTCCAAGGACAAACTTTACATTTTCTGCCCTGTTAAAAAAAAAAGGCAAATTGGTTTCAATATTTTCAGGTGAGCAGTGAGCGTTATATCCTCATGGGGCTGCTGCTAGAGTGGCGATTTGGTCAAAAAATCAGTTCTTCTTATGATAATTTTTTTTAATTTTATTACAAGGACAGCGATTTTTTTTTTTCTAACAGGTTCCGTCTTGGTTAATTACAATTAAAGACATCTGCATGAGTCAGTTATTCATGAGAGACAGGATTCATTGTAGATCTCACAGTGAGTTTTCATGTCTGGGCTGTCCTGCTGCTCCCTTCCCTCCTGTCACCAGTTTGTGTGTACACAGAGCCACCCCTCTGCTGCGGTCACTGTACCAAAACCTGGACACCCTCTAGACCCCTGGAGCCTCTGTGCACCCGTACAGTTGTGAAAGATCAGCCTCCCCCCACATCACCATCTCTGCCATCCCTTCCTAGACCCCCACCTCTCCTCCATCCACCGAGCTAACACACCCTTCCTCACCCACCAACCCCCATCCTCACCCTGCAGCTATCCCACTGCCCTGCCATCTCACAGCATTCCGCAGGCCATGCACACAGGGGCCTATTGTGTGTGCTGGGAGACGGCAGCATACAGTTGAAGCACCAGAGTGAGAGGATGTGTATAGGTATACATTGTATTACCTCTGTACATAGATACAGATATGTAGCTAAAGCTGCACTGGTATTCAATGACATTCAGTGCGGCAACATTGTTTTAAACGATAAGATGTGGCAGATAAATGCCCAAATATTGCTCTGTTGCTTTCAAGTGTATGTGGAGTTTATACATTATCCGCATGGTAGGATGTTGTGTGTCTTTCCTGTAGTTGCCAGGGTTATGGGATTGGCTGCCTATGATCTGGTATGACTGAAGTTATATCAGAAGGTGCCTGGTCAGCCAGTCCCTCTCACTTCCATAACTGGCCTGGTTCGATTGGTCTTAGGTTGACTTTTTTTTATGTTTTCTCCACTTGACTCACACTGCACTCACTCATACACTGAACACACACTACTGATAACTGATGGAACACATAATTTGAATTTACTTAAATAAAATTCTGATAATTTCAATGAGCCAAGTGTAAGTACACAGAGAAATGAAAAAGTGGAGTCAACTTTCTTGTATGAGCACTGATACAAGGAAGGACAGGAAAAGAGCCTCTTTCTGTCTTTATGTGACACAGCATCAGTGACTTGAAACGACACAGCAAACAGCACAGTGTTAGCACAGAATGGCATTGTGTACACCTACTATTGTAAAAAAAACACTGACTTATTGGTCCAGCTGGAGCATGTGGTTGTTTAAATTCCTCATACATTTTGACTCATGAACATTATTGTTGCTAATGGCCTCCTGCTAATTCTGATATTACCTAAATCAAGTCTTGCTAAAATGCAATCCATTTTCTTCGCAATACCTCTGTCTTTGTTCCAGCAACCTGATTTGAGTTGATGAGGCATCCATTTTTTTCTAACTTCTACCTTAAACATAACTGCAGCTACAGCTAAAATGGCAGTTTTAGATCTTTCTTTCCTGTATGTGGAATGAAGGTGACTGTCTAGAAGGTTGTGACCCTGAAATTACTGTGCCTCCCCTCATGACAAAGACCCCCTTTCAAACTCACTCACCTCGTCTCATCTACAGCAGAGGTTCCTGATAAAAATCCACCATTTTCCCTCCTGCACAATAGATTATTCTAGTATATGTGTGCTATTTTTCAAGAACGCTGCTAGGAAGGTTAATAGATTCATGGTTAAATTGCAAAAGTTAAACTTAGAAAAGTATTATAAAGACAATGAAAGTAATAGTTTAAAGAATATACACTATCTTTATCTTTTCTGTGAGCCATGTTACAGGTGTGCTTTTAACTGGATCTTACAACCACTTGTCAATGTTTTGTCCAATTTTTGTCCAAACAGAGATGACTAAGTGTTGCTAATGCTCATTATTTAAGGTTTCACTGCAATTGGCACCGCATTAATACAGAAACTTGAATATTTATTTTGTCTCCCTACAAAAGGTAAATCCTCTCATATAAAGAACACTGTCCATATGCCTCTAGCATTCAGGTAAAGTTTTGCATTGATTGAGTTAGTTCAGAGAATAAAGAAATTATTTTAAATCAACAAGATGTTTCATCTGCTGATTCAAATACATTTAATTAAACTGAATAAGTAGACCACACAGTAAGTTTTTTTTGGGAAATGTTGACAATGTTTTAGAGTAAAGAAACTAGAATTGGAATTGTCTTAAGTTCCCTCAACTCTCAAAGAATAAGAGATATATATAATGGATAAAAAGAGGGATAGATTTATGACTATGTTTTGTAAAAGTGTTGGGGGGAAAAAGCAGGCTTATGTCATGTACAGATATTATATATTGATTTCCAAAATCTGATACAACAGAAATGTATATTACTATCTGATGATGAAAATACTGTCTCTGGTTGATGCCCAGTTTCCAGGTGGTCAGACTGTAGATCAGCCACTCCCAGGGTCTGGGTCACAGGTGGTTTGCAAATTTATTTTGGGCCACCAAAGAAATTTGCAAACTTTTTTTCAGCTGTTCACTTACGATTTATGAAATAAACCCATTTTATAACATATCTATTGAAAATGATCAGGTTAACTATTCAAAATACTATTAGGTGTTATAGATGTGATGGTTAAACTATTAACAAATAATACTGCATACTTTGTTTTTAGGCCTTCTCATTACAAATTTGTTTTAAATTACATGTAGTTCAATGATAAGAAATAAAAACTCAGTGAAAGTCAATGACATATCAGCTTGGTCCTTTGCAAGTTCTTCTAACATTTCTTCCCAGCAGCTTTGGGATTTTCTAATCCACTGGCATGATTTCATGTAGTCCACTCAGAGCTTGACCTTTGCCCTGCTGGATGTATCTCACTCTATAATGTTAAAGAGAAAGTACATCTTGACCATGCAGGCCAGGCCAAGCAGGTCAAGAGAGTAAGGCTTGAGTTCAAAAAATCCCTGGGTGAGTGGCTGCTGCTGGATTGAGGGGAGGGGGATGAGGTTCAGGTTTCAGCTTTACAGGGGGTCTGGGGGAAGGACTGGTATTTTGGAATATACGAAGATCCATACAAGGCACAGTGGACATAAAACCACGGTGCTTGCCCTAACGCGGTGGGTGCAGAGTGCCAGCTGGGACCCCGGGTTGGATTCCCCTTAGATTTTGGAGGGTTTGACTGCATGTTGCCATAAGTCTCTGGGAACAAACACTTACACCACTGTCTGAGAGCCTGGTCTCCTCCATCCCTTCACTTCTCACCCAAGCTACTGCATGTCTAATATTTAGACATGTTCAGCTTTGTGGACTCAAGGACTGTTCTGCTACTTGTAGCATCCCAAGTTGTTTTACTATCCGTGGTCAGATGTCAGGAAGAGGACGACCGTAAGTTGCAAAGCTTTTCCTTTTCATCTAAAAAATGTGAAGTGTTACCCTATTGACACTGTTGACTTTTGTTTGCCTACGTCTCTGCATGATGTTTCAGAAGAACTGTGGGAAATAAGTCCAGTAAAATTTGTTGAAAATGAGATCCACAAAGAGAAAAATAATGTGAAGCTGGGACAGATGTAACGTGTTATTTCAGTTATTTACTTTTTCCTGATGATGTGAATCTTAATTGTTAAACAGGTCTTCAGTGGTCTTTCAAAGACAGAGAGTGCCTAGATTTTGATAGGAAAGGTGAGGCTGTCAAGGCATACCTGCGTGAGATGGTGGACAAGGTGAACTATAGTGTCCATTTATCCTCACCTGGGTCTGCTCTGACTCTCCTGTTGTGGTTGTAATTATCACAAAGATGTATTTCAGAAACACATCTGCCAAAATAAGTCTTGTGAGTTTGCATTTGGTTTAATTTTCCTATGATTATCTTAAAGAAACAAGTTGCCAACTGACAAATGAGGATTTTCCAGATTTTTTTGAGGCCAGAATCAAAATGAAACCTCATTGTTTTTCTTTCTTTATAAAAACTAAAATGTGTTAAATAGACTTGATCACAAGGTTTGGCTGGAGCAGGGTTTCCATGATGTGAAGTGACAGGGTAAGACAGTGTTTTACCTCAGACTAGCAGGCTCAAAGGGTCACAGGAAGACAGAGGGACAGAGTGCACAGCAGAAGTCAACAGATGATAGATTTGTTGCTGTATTTATAGCACTTTCCCGCTTCCATTTCTCTCTTTCCTACAATTATTCAGCTTTTTTGCAATGTTAAAGTTGGAGTACAAAGCAGAAATTTTAAATGCAACTTATTTCTATACAGGAATTAAACACCCATGTGACATGTTTGTACCAAGTACCACATTCACAAACACATTTCAAATAAAAAACAAATAATAGTTGTTGGTTGGCCCAAGCTCTAACCTGCGCACATTAAACAAGTCATCCATTGTTAATCCCCCGGTTTGTTTGCAGTGGCACTTGACACAGCTATGGGACCTAGATGGAGAAATTTAGATGGACCACCACTGTTTACTTAAGTCAGCAGCTTGTCAATTGGGCACAGTATCCCTGTAAGAGAGGTTCATTCATTCAAGCAGCCGAGCAGGCCTGCAGGTTAAATTACTCATTCAGCAACATGAAATATACCTCAACTACAACTTCAGACTCAACTCTTCACTGTGGTTCTAATTGACTTTTATGTTGATATTACATTCTTCCAATAATAAGACTGAACAAAGAAAATGGTTGTGAAACATAAAAAATCTACTTATTTTTATATAACTCAAATGAATTAAGTTTATATTAACTACACTTAGCAATTTATATAAAATTGCCCTGAAATAAATTACTAACTTAATTTATTTGAGTGTGATTAATTGAAGTAAATTTTAAAGTTTCCCCAGCATTTTCCTTTTTTCAGTGAACTTAAAGCATTTTTCTCATCTCACACATAGTTGTGCTCCACAGCTTGTTATTTGTACTAAAGTATATTGGTATCAAACCAGCACCTGTTCATCTGAATCAAACGAAAAGGGCCTCAAATGGTCACAGTCACACATTTAATTCCTGTGTTTTGAATATTTTTTGCAGGTCACTTTTTATAAAGTTGGTGTTACTTTCAAAAATTTGCCTCAGGATAACTTTTATTTTTCTCCATCTTCCTTGTACGTCCCTCATCTTCACTCTAACCCCTCTTCCTCTACCACCCCCACGCTGCCAAAACCCCTCCTACTTTCTTGTCCCACCCCTTTGACCCTCTTACATCCTATTATTGCAACTTTCTCTCTGACAACATCTACCTGACCAACACACAATACACCACGAACTACAATACCCTTTCTATCTAAATCCATCTTGAACCAACCTTTCTGCCATCCTTCCCATTGCTCACACTCCTTCTCTGTCCACTAACCCCCCCCCTCTGGCCACCACAGAGGAGGCAGATGCCTGCATCCAGGACGGCCAGCAGTATAATGATAAGGATGTGTGGAAGCCAGAGCCGTGTCGCATCTGTGTGTGTGACAGCGGTGCAGTTCTGTGTGATGAGATAATCTGCGAGGAGATCAAAGAGTGTGCCAACCCTATCATCCCATCTGGAGAGTGCTGTCCCATCTGCCCTGCTGATGCCAGTGCCCCCATTGGTTGTAATTTATTTATTCATATATCCATAAATAAATTACTCTCATACCTGCACTTATTTTTGTCCTGGCTCACGCTTTTGAATGGGGAACTGGCGCAGGGGCCAAACAATCTGCCTGATCGGGGCTTTGCACTGAAAATAGGCTGTAGATGTGATTTCCACAGCTTTAGCAATTATAACTATAATAGTTATGTGATTTGGCATTTGTATTAATGAGCTGTTACTCCACTAGCACCTGCTGTTCCCTAATTCAAAGTCAATCTCTACATGCTTGGTTTTTATAGAGACCAGATATGCAACATTATCAGGATTATATCACTTCCAGGATGGATCCTGACATGTCTGGTTCTCACCTAAACCAGTAGAGGCCTGTGCTTACTTTAACTCATGATTCAGATGAAGCTTTTGGTCATTCTAAACAGAATCCTTTCTTTTCCAAAGGAAGGGTTTATTCAGCTGATTTAAATCAAAGAAGAACTAAATATTTTTACAAACTTTAATGTACAAGGCCTTTTAGACTGTATTGATGAAACTGTCTGAGGTTTAAGGCCTAGTGAAGAGCCATTGTATTTCTGTGGTGTCTTCTGAAATATTTCACCTCATTATTCAAATGAGTAACTACACAATTGCTGTCACCCGAGTTTTTTTTTCTCATTGGATAATCGCTGAGTCAAAATCACTGAGTTTGAAATCACTTTAACATAAATTAATTACATCAAATATGACAAAAAACTATATTTTCTTAATACAATCTACAATTTTACTGGCACTGTCTGGCATTCTTTACTCAGTCAGCTAAGCTTACAATGTGCTCACTTTGTACTCACAGTGTGTTACCATTATTTAATCTAAAATATATCCTTATCTCTTAGCTTGCTTCTGCTTAATCTCTCATTATTAATATGATCTGGATGGGTTTTTTTCCTTTGGGTTTGGTGATGGTATTTGATCACAGCATCATTAGCTTACATAGCAGGTCTCCTTTCATAAGAATATCAGGCTACTGTTAAAATCTGTCTCATGTGTGAAATGTTTATGACTTAATTATATGTGTTGCTTCTTTTCACCATCATCCATCCATCTGCAATATCAGAGACACTTGGTGCTAAGGTGAGACTACACAACACAAGTATGTTGTTTATGAATATGAAAGTTTAAACAGTGTGTTTCAGGCCACTGATGTCACTTCTTTCTTTTATCAATCAGGGCCAGAAAGGTGAACCAGGAGAGATTGCAAATGTAAGTATAAATCCAGTGCAGGGCAAACCAAGATAATGTTTGGAATAAGTGATGTTATGTTTCTGAACATTATAGTTTACATTATGCTTTGTACACAAACTAACGAATATTAGGGGTTTTTTTGTTTTTTTTTGTTTTTTTTTAAGAAAACGGCAAAATGAAACAACCCTTTTTACTTTTTGTTTGGCACAATTTCTAAAATTGTTCAGAAATTTTTGTGGGTTTTTTTTGAGATCTTTAAAGGTCCAACACTGTTGCACATAGAAATTATAATAAAAGTGCACTTATTTCTAAAGGATCTGCAATGCTGAATCCATATTTTGCATGACAAAAGAGTTATTTAGAAAACCTGAAGAAATATGCTTGAGTTATTGATTCCACACTCACTTGAGTTTTAAATGTTTTCCCATCTCTGAACTGAGTTCAAGAGGTTTGTATCAAATGAGGACAAAGCCTGCATTCCTGGGACATAATGAACCTACTCAAATTGGCTTAAATACAACTTTGTCACAACTGTTGTCAGGTGAACAAAGTCAGTAACCTCACACATTAATGTGATAAAAATTATATAATTTTATAAAAATTGTGGCTTGATGTCCACCCACCACAAATTCTAAGTCTACTTTCTGATGTTTGGACACAACTGGACAGAACGTGAAAAGTACTGTACCATAGCATGTTTATGAACACAATCACAGACATTTGACAAAACTTTTTTTGTTATCTCTGTGCAGGTTGTAGGACCAAAAGGACCACCTGGCCCTATGGTAAAAAAAATAAAAGCAAACACCTGCTTATTTTTCATATTAATATATAGTATACTGTATGTTTTTTACCACATGAATTGTGTATGTATGAAAGAAAAGAACAATTGATCCACATCAATAAGATTCTTGCTCTGACCAAGAGTTTTTTTTTTTTTTTTTAGCTATTCTGTGAATCTAACTGAGACACTTTTTTGTTTTGTTTCGACAGGGGCCCCCTGGTGAGCAGGGACCACGTGGAGAAGCTGGCGCTAAGGGTGATAAGGTATGAACCAAAAACACCTTCCAATTTAGCAACAGCAGTTCTGATGATCATTATTGTCACTGAAGTAATCTGAATAGTTAAATCTGTGTTATTACTAGACACAAGTGTGGGAATCTTCAGATCTTATCACGCACCAGCTATGACACTGTGTCCGAAAATATTTTGATGAATTAGTCAGTGATAAAACAAACAGCACAGCAAGCACCTACTAATAATGAAAGGACACAGCTCAGAGTAAACTGCAAGATGCTGTGTATTCCCAAATACACAGCAAAACCACCAAGGAAATGCCAGTTAACATTAATAAATCCAAAAGATGATATCTGACCTGAACACATCTTTTATCCTCTGAAGTGACTTGTGACTCACAGAAAACAACCTCCACTCTTTTTCCCCAGGGAAATCCTGGACCTCGAGGAAGAGATGGTGAGCCTGGCACGCCTGGAAACCCTGGCCCACCTGGGCCACCTGGACCACCAGGGCTTGGAGGGGTCAGTATTGCCAAGCGGTTCTGTCACAAAGCATAAACAAAATTTGTCAGTTTGAGCTCCATCTACAGCATAATGCAATGTTGTTATTGCACAAAACAGTGTGCAAAATATTTGGCTGGACAAAATGAGAGAAATATAAAGCAAATATAAAGTACTAAAAAAAGAACTCTGACTTTGACTCCTACAAACTTTAAAGCCGCACAAAACGTTAGTTTACTGTCAAATTTTCTATAGCCCTTATTTTACAATTTACCTCATCCTCAGTGTTTAAGCAGGGTGAGGAAAAGGAAAAATAACTGAAAGGCACACATTGTTCACATGTCTTCACACTGTAGGTCCTTCCATTAAGGTTGACAGGGAGTAATGCTGATACAGGCACATTTTTCTTGTGTTTGATGATTTTTAAGGATTAACAACATAAATTGACTGAGTCTCTCTCTGTGTCTGTTTTCTGATTTTACAGAACTTTGCTGCTCAGATGGCTGGAGGATTTGATGAGAAGTCTGGAGGCGCTCAGATGGGTGTGATGCAGGGACCAATGGTATGTAGCACAACTGTTTTTGTATGGACAATTCACTTGCATTATCAGAACATCACAATTTACATTAACCTTGCCATGAAGTTGTTTGTGTCAATGCAATGCTGCCACCTAGTGGCTAAATAGCTTCAATTGAACCCTTCCCAAAAAATAGTCTGGTACATCATGTTTGCTGGTAAGAGAAATCACATGGTATTTTCTTTAAATTACATAAAGAAACTATATATTTTGGTATGATCGACATTTAAATATCCTCTAAGAGAAAAATTCATACAAAAAATATATTTTCAAGGTATTTTAAGAAGATAGTAACTTTAATCCTCAGAGAACCGTTCATTTGTAATCTTCTAAAACAGTCTAAAACAGAGGTGAAATTTTCATTTTACATTACTCTCAGTAGCTTTAATTGCCTAGTCTTCTGCTCAAGCCAGTCAGAATGTCACAATGGGGAGCAAAATTTAAATATTATAACTGTTTACCTGTATGTCTCTTCTGCAGGGTCCTATGGGTCCCCGTGGTCCCCCCGGACCCTCTGGAGCTCCTGTAAGTACATAATTACACATCATCATAAAGAATCATGATGAGTATCAGTATAATCAAATAACTAATATAGGCATTTGCACTACAGGGAAGAAGTGTTGGGATGATTCTGCTAATGCTTGGCATTGTCATTTGTGTTTACAGGGGCCACAAGGTTTCCAAGGTAATCCCGGAGAGGCTGGAGAGCCTGGTCCAGCAGTAAGTTTTACAAACTACACATTCTTGTACCAAACAGACTTAATGCAGGCAATCAATAGTGTTTATGAACAGACACAAGTGCCATATACACAACCAGTCAAAAGTTTCTCATTGAATTCAACTCCAAACTTTTGACTGGTAGTGTATTTAAGTGTACAGCAGTACAGTTTAGTGGTAAATGTAATAATGTACCACCTGTGCTTTTCCAGTTCAAACACCAAAATGGCTGCTTTGCAAAGGGCTTGTTATGCAAAATATTGCATATTTAGGTTCCTCTCTGTTTATTATATGAATGTAGCTACACATCTAGCAAACACATCTTTAATTGTCTACATGAAATGTGGCTTATCAGCTAACTAACCTTTCTTTACAACAGGGACCAATGGGACCCCGTGGACCACCTGGACCCTCTGGAAAACCAGGAAGTGACGTAAGTGTCAAGGCTTCATCTTATCATGAAACAGGACATTGATAAATGGAAACATACACTAAATCAAGGTCAAAGAAAACCATAGTGCTTAAGTTCACTGTTTCTTATCAGTTATTAACTAACAGCACATCTATTTCATTTTTTCTATATTTATTTACAGTGATTTAGATAAATTCTCTCTGAATACTATACTAACAGAATAAACCACAAGTGCCACCAGAGAGCACTGTCTATCTGCTAACACTGAAGAAATTGATGACAACACAAAATCCAAAATGCTTTGGTTACATCTTGTTGTGCAGCCACAGTTAATATTCCCATTATTTCTTATTTGCTTTAGGGTGAACCTGGAAAAGCTGGCAAACCTGGAGAGCGTGGACCTGCAGGACCTCAGGTGAGTAAAATATCAATAAATTAATATTTGATTATATCATATTCAAATTGAAAAATAATATCAGCCTGGTATTATACATCAAAGTCAAGGAGTATGCTTTGTATGTTTTTTATCTCAGGGAGCTCGTGGATTCCCTGGAACTCCGGGACTTCCTGGAATTAAAGGACATAGAGTGAGTGTTTTTAAAACTGCTACACAGAAAAATCGGGAAAAAATGTATATCTGATGGCATGTGAATTCGGATAAGTTTACTCCTTTGCCTCTCTAGGGTCACCCTGGTCTGGATGGAGCTAAGGGAGAAAATGGTGCAGCTGGAGCCAAGGTATGATATCCATATTACCTGTATTGATGTTATCTGGATTGTCATTTTCACAATTTCCAATAAATTTCAAACTAAATTCTTCTGATGTCTCTATCAGGGTGAGGCTGGTGCCTCTGGAGAGAATGGTGCCCCTGGACCTATGGTGAGTTTGTGCTGTCAGATTATTCAAAATGGCAAATTTACATCTGTCACTTAGGTTCCACATATTTTCTACAATTTAGTATATATTTTGTTCTTGTGTCAAAGGGCCCACGTGGTCTGCCTGGTGAGAGAGGACGTCCTGGAGCTGCTGGAGCTGCAGTGAGTCATCATTTCATATCTGTTACAATCCATGGAGCAGAAATATTGTATATAGATGTTGCTATTTTGGTGTCAGTTACAATTCTTCTAAGTCCTTTATAATTTCACGGTCTCTTTATCATGATGATCATGATGCACAAACCTGACTATCCTGTCTTTGCTCACTTCAGGGTGCCCGTGGAAATGATGGCTTGCCTGGTCCTGCTGGTCCACCTGTACGTGTCAGACTTCTTACCTGCGTCCAAAACACCTGCTTCATGTTACTTTTCATATGCTATTACTGGGGGAAAAGGTGATGTATTAATCAGACATGAAAACTAAACTGAAGGTTTTTGTTTTGTCTATAGGGGCCTGTTGGTCCTGCTGGAGCACCTGGTTTCCCAGGATCCCCAGGAGCCAAGGTTTGTACATCAATAGGTATTTCAGTGTAAATAAAAGCTTAAATGTACGTTTAGTGTAACTTGAATGAGTTGTGGCCTAAAGCATCTGCACAATTTTCTTCATAAAGCTGCTCAATCCCATATTGTTTTTTTTAATACACAACCACACAAATTCAGTTTTATATTCTACAAACTACTTACCTGTAGTGTCAGTGACAGACAGGTACAAATGAGAGAAATAGCTTTTAGATTTTCACCTGATAATGATAAATTTCCTTTCTCCTGTCAGGGAGAGGCTGGTCCAACTGGTGTCCGTGGAGCAGAGGGCCCACAGGGACCGCGCGGAGAGGCTGGTACCCCTGGATCTCCTGGACCCGCTGGAGCATCGGTTTGTTTGTCATTACTGATCATTTATATACACTCAGTCATTGTTCAGACACAATTTTTTTTATGTTTTGTTTGATTGCTGATTCATTGTTCATTCCATGTCTGTACAGGGAAACCCTGGTACTGATGGTATTCCTGGAGCAAAAGGATCTGCAGTAAGTTTTCTCTAAATACCTCATTTACCCTGTTCATCATTTAATTTAATTAATATTTGATATACTATATTTAATTGTTTACTTGATTCTTTCATTAAGGGTGCTTCAGGTATTGCAGGTGCTCCTGGATTCCCCGGCCCTCGAGGCCCACCAGGGCCACAGGGAGCTACAGGACCATTGGGACCAAAGGGGCAGTCTGTATGTCACTTGAGATCATTTAAAAATGCTGCTACTTGATTGATACTTGTTAGAGTTATTTACTCTTGTGGCTGTCTGCTTTGTTGCCATGCTTAGGGAGACCCTGGTCTTCCTGGATTCAAGGGTGAAGCTGGACCCAAGGGAGAGCTTGTGAGTTGCTCAGTTTTGATTCAGTTTCAGTAATTCCTCTATTAGAATTAGACTACAGAAAAAACTTACTGAGAAACCTTACATTTCCCAGGGCCCCGCTGGTCCTCAAGGTCCCCCTGGCCCTTCCGGTGAGGAAGGAAAGAGAGGAGCCAGAGGAGAGCCAGGAGCTGCTGGACCAATTGGACCTCCAGGAGAAAGAGTAAAAAATTAACATATACAGTATATTAATATGATATTATGAAACTTGCTATTTGTTGCTCCAGCTAAGTTGTGTTTCTGTTTGTGATTTATTTTAGGGAGCTCCTGGTAACCGTGGTTTCCCTGGTCAGGATGGTCTTGCTGGTGCTAAGGTGAGTTCTGATTAAATTAATAGTCCCAGTCTCAATCTAGCTCCCTGATTTCATTAATTCCCCTATTCTAGTTGTATTTATAAGGCACCTTTTTAAAGACTGCAGTGCAACAGTAGTTTCAATTAGATTATTGGGCAATGAAAAGCAACTAATTAGCTGACCTGAGAGACTGCAAAAGTATGCTATAATTGGGGCAGTTTAAAGAAGTAGGGAGCACCATGAAATGGATTTCAAATGCTCACACTTGTGTGTTCCATTTCTGGTTACATCTGTGCTCTAAGAACTGAATGGTCAAACATGCTGCTAATATTGTGAAACCAGCTGCCATATTCCTACCATGCAGATAGAAACTGACTGATATTTGAAAATGACCTACCTCTGACTCATTGTCTCCAGGGCGCCCCTGGTGATCGTGGTGTTTCTGGAGCTGCTGGACCTAAAGGTGCTACTGGAGACCCAGGACGTCCAGGAGAGCCCGGTCTGCCTGGAGCCAGAGTGAGTCCTGTGTCTTTGTTCCTGACAAGCCCAGAATCTGACAATGACAGTGTTGTTGGTTTGATATGACAGACTGACTTAAAAACCTGTGTGTTTGTGTGCCTGTCACAGGGTCTCACTGGTCGCCCCGGAGATGCTGGTCCTCAAGGCAAAGTTGGACCCTCTGTAAGTATAATGCTTAGATATACCTGTCTAGCCTACTCAGTTTAACTTCTAAAATAATACAAGGAATTTATACAAGTGTATGGTACACTGCCAATTAACAGCATGAATGAAAAAAATCTGCACTATTACTTATAGCTCCAAGTTTAAATGTTTTCATTTGAGAAAGGTTCTTGCACATCAGAAAGCCTTTTGGCAAGTGCAGTGGAGCAAAAATTAAGAAAATGCACTATTTATTGTTTAAAATGATCCGTTATATAATTTTCACCAGACCTTCATTAGGTATACTCATACAGTATGCAATTTGCAGATTTAATTCTGTATCATACGATTCTGTCACAATGTGATATATATACATGGCAGTACAATGTAATAAATAAAGTAAAAATACAGATTACTGCACACGTTTATGGTATACTGAATATGTATTGTGTGATTTTTATGGTTTACTGTTCTGACTGAAGAGTTTGGTGCCAGAATCTGGTACCAGTAAAGTTTCTTAAATACAGTTTGAAAAGAGCAGTTGCAGCAGCAGCTGACACATTTAAAAGGGATTATGTCAAAACCCATGTATACATCCTTACAAAAACCAGGGGATATACTCTGAAATCAATAACCACAACACTGGATTCATCAATGAAATCCTACTAGTAAACACTGTTGTTACTAAGTGCAATGTAACCATGTTTGAGATTTGAGAGGCTCTTTTTTGCATGCTGGCATAATAATCTATATGCATTACCATACACAAATTTAAGAAACAAACATACTGTTCATGTTTCAGTGATAGATTTGCAGACTTTTACCTTGTGCTGTTGACAGGGTGCTCCTGGTGAGGATGGCCGCCCCGGCCCACCTGGTCCTCTAGGAGCACGTGGACAACCCGGAGTGATGGGATTCCCTGGGCCAAAGGGAGCCAATGTATGTGTGTTACTGTTTTTCCTTAAATCAAAGTAGTGTTATTACAGCATATTGAAACATGGTAACATACACTCTAAATACATTGAATCAGCTTTAAGCAGCCACTACTTCGATCATCTACACCACTAAGACTTTCTGCAGGTCATTTAATATGATTTCTCCTCAACAGGGTGAACCAGGAAAGCCAGGAGAGAAGGGTCTCGTTGGTCGTCCTGGATTGAGAGTAAGTACAATATCTCATAAATTCTTAACCATCCTCTAATCCTCCAAACTCCAAAATGAATTAATCTCTTTCAGCATCCCATTTGTCATAGTTAATAACTTCTCTCTGAACAGGGTCTTTCTGGAAAGGATGGTGAGACTGGTGCCGCTGGACCTCCTGGCCCTGCTGTGAGTATTTTATGATGACAGTTTTCACTTGTCTCTGTTCCTGACTGATCACATATTTGAATTTCTCATATAGGGACCTGCTGGAGAGAGAGGCGAACAAGGCCAGCCTGGTCCTCCTGGCTTCCAGGTGAGTTTCTTTTCTCATAATACCCCCGGATGCACATAGTAATTTAAATATATTTACATTACAGACAGCAATGTTAACCTTAATTACAACTATGATGATTCAACTAATCTTTCTGCTGTTTTCGAATAGGGTCTGCCTGGACCATCTGGTGCTCCAGGAGAAAATGGAAAACCTGGAGACCAGGTGAGTGTTTATCCAGCCAAAATATTGTTGCATCACATCTGCAAGTGTATCATATATAAAGGTATAGTTCAATTACAAACCACATGTAGTCTAAACTGAGTAGTAGTTCCTGGTAAAATGATAATACATGGTATACTTGGCTAAGGTATGAAATGACTGTACCACTTGGTCAAGGCTCACAGATGAGTCATGGGAGATATTCTTTTGAGTTGTGCAAAAATGTGCATAATTTATTTGCATGCCTATTTATTAAATAACACATTTATCAGATGAAATTGTGATTAATTTACCAAACTGATATCTTTTGGAAATGTCTTGTTTCCATATTTGCAATAATATTAGATGCTACAGAAATGGCTGTAAAGAGAAGAATGCTATATCAGGAATATGCTCTCCTTGCAATTTATATTGTCAACTGGGTCACAATAGATTGTCATCTTTTAAAAGTGGGTCACCATATAAAATGTTTGAGAAACACTATATTAAGTAACGGCATGGTCCAATCTTTGTTTATTCCTCTTTCTTTACTTTCATGCCTTTTCACATTAGTCCATAACATGTCAAAACAACAATTAAAGTGTAATTTCTTTTGTTCAACAATGACTTCTACCTCAACATTAATTGTCTTGTCAATTATACTTGTAGTTTTACCTCTAATTATGTGTAGTTAAACCAATCTGCATCTGTTTTCTCTCCACAGGGTGTTCCTGGAGAGGCTGGAGCTCCTGGTGCTGTTGGATCTAGAGTGAGTGTCCATGTTCATGCTTTTTGTCTATATTTAAAAACAAACAAACATGGAGTGACATTAATATATTTAATTTACAGTCCCTACATGTATACTGTTAGTTCAAATCACATACCACTTCTGCTTTCCTCCAACTGATCCAGTTTCTTTTTTTTTTTTAAACAGGGTGAACGTGGTTTCCCTGGTGAGAGGGGCGGTGCTGGACCCCAGGGACTTCAGGGACCTCGTGGACTTCCTGGAACACCTGGAAGTGATGGACCCAAGGTCAGTAGATCACAGTGAAGCAGATTAAAGTTTAAAAATTATTGCTCAACATCGAAGAGTAGCAGGCTGCCATTTCTCATATTCAGCATGTTCAGTGTGCAGGTGCAGCTTGAAAGATTTTCTGCCCAGTCAACAGGAATAATAACATTCATCATCATAAAATGTGCAAAAAGTCATTGAAGTGAACTTGTCCCAATTCATGGTTTCTCGAAAGTCTGAAATTTAAATTATGCCTTAAGGTGATTACAGAATAATTGCTGACAAGAACAAGATTCCTATTAATATTTTCATTTGCATATTGGGATATTGCATATTTCTAAGGTTTCTTTGAAAAATACAGTACCACCATGGTCTTTCTTGGAAAACCTATGGTGATGGCAATACACCAGAAAACACTGTAGCAGGCCTTAAAACATATTTTTTTCAAATAAGTTTTTGGATAAATTCAGCACATGACAGATGTGTTAAGGTTTATAGGTACAGACAGGTGGATTTTTTTTGGTGTTAAAGCAGATCAAGGCCACCAGTTTCCTGTTCCTATTGTCTCCAATTTTAGGGCTAAACTAAACTTACCTACTTGATTGTATTGTATATACTATATGACAAACAAGCATACTTCCCAGGATTTCACACTATTTCATTAAATTAGTTTAGGAATACAAAAATTTGCCCTTTTTTCCTCAGTGGTCATGTTGAACATGTGTCATGCAGTTTTTTTGAGAGACAATGTGACATAAGGTGATGAATGATGAATGAACTGTTATCAGGACCTGTTTTTGGCTTTGCACATGTATTTAATTATATGTGGATGATGAGAAATTTTTGGTATTATAAGTACACTGTGACAAATTTGAAGCTGGTTAAACTGAAAAATAAGTAAACTTGCTGCCCTAAAGTGTGAGTAACAATAATAATAATAATAACTCAACTTGATGATACATGTTGTTTCAGACTTTGCTTTTTAAACTTGCAATATCTTATCAAGCAAGAACACACTTCCAGATAACTTTAGATAGAAATAATTTATGTACAAATATGTAAATATGTAAAAAAGAATTCCTAACAATAGTCATTTTAACTTAAGTTTAGTATTGTTTATAAATAGATTCTGCTTAGATGTTTTCCTTATCTCTCTTTCTCAGTTTTCTGTGACTTTATTGTCAGCACAAAACTCATTTAGCACTCAGGCAAAATTCACAATTAGTTAAGACAATGTATGACTAAGTTAAACCATGGAAACCTTAAGAATTAGTGTTTAATGTCCAAGAGTTGGCATGGTGATCAGTGGGGCTTAACATATTTTACTTTACTTCTACTTGGTCAATTCAAAGGAAGTATAGAATTTTAAAAATTTTAAAAATCAAATCAAATATTAAGATATTCGTTATTGTCTCCAAAGGAAAATGTTTATTTGGCACATCTGCCCTAAACGCTAAAAAAAAAGTTCAGGAAAATAGACTTAAAGAAGACCTCTTGGTTGTCATTCAGGGAGCCATTGGACCAGCTGGCGCTCCTGGATCTCAGGGACCACCCGGTCTGCAGGGTATGCCTGGAGAGAGAGGAGCTGGTGGAATCCCAGGACCAAAGGGAGACAGAGTGAGTGACAGAAGTCACTGTAACTGACTTATATTATAATATTATGATGTGAACTAGGAAGACTCAACACAAGTGTATGCACTACAAGCATTGTTTGTTTTTGTTCAAAAGGGTGACAATGGACAGAAAGGACCTGAGGGTGCTCCTGGAAAAGATGGTGCTAGAGTAAGTAGCCCCACTCTATTATGTTATGGTATTTGGTATTATCTTCATCAAAGAAGAGTGATAATTATTGTGATCTAAACTGTGCTCTCTTGATCATGTTAATACATGTGTACTTTCTTCATTCTCAGGGTTTGACTGGTCCCATTGGTCCTCCTGGTCCATCTGGACCCAACGGTGCCAAGGTAACAATAACAGCTTTACTGGTTTGGATTATCAACTGAGTCTAAACTGTTTGTTTGACTGAACTGGAGTATATAACTACTTTAATTTCCAGCTTGTATGTTTGTTGATTTTTTTTTTTTTTTGTCTGATTGTTTCGTTTAATCCAGGGAGAAACTGGACCTAGTGGACCATCTGGTGCTCCTGGTGCCCGCGGTGCTCCTGTAAGTATGTTTGTGTGTGGATAAATAAAACAATTATTTTATGGAAATCTAAAAAAAAAATTACAGCATTCATATTTCCCTTATTTAAATCTGTTTTCCAACCTCTTTCAGGGTGATCGTGGTGAGGTTGGTCCTCCTGGACCTGCTGGTTTTGCTGGACCTCCTGTAAGTAGATTTAACACAATGAATTAATTGGAATACGTAATATTTATTTCAATTATTTGACATTCTGACAATATTACCGTTGTGCTTTCAATACCAAGGGTGCAGATGGTCAGCCTGGTGCCAAGGGAGAGCTTGGTGAGGCCGGACAAAAGGGAGAGGCTGGTTCCCCTGGACCTCAGGGACCATCTGGGGCTCCTGGACCTGTGGTGGGTATTTTATCTCAAGCCACGTTTATACTCAGTATCTAATGTCATCATTCACCAGCAAATAAAATAAGTAACTACATAAGTTATCATACTGAATTATGAACATGAATAACTGTAGCTTCTCTTTTCAGGGACCTACTGGTGTATCTGGACCTAAAGGAGCTCGTGGTGCTCAGGGAGCTCCTGTAAGTAGCATCTTAATTATACTAAAAAACTCTTTAATATCATAATGTCTTGGCTTTAATTTGTAAAGTGCCTAGAGATAATGCATGTTGAGATTTCGCACTATACAAAAAAAATTTCTTTTGAATTGAATGTGATAAATAAACCATTGCTCATTATATCACATGATTATGGATACTATACAGATAACTGATTCATTTTAACATAGCACAATAACATCACTGACACTCAACTCTTCTCATACACATGAGTAACAGTGTAACGCTGAAATGATGGATTGATAAACTGAACATTTTCTTGATTTATTTAAAATCAAATAATGGGCCCTTGGCACAGTAGACATTTTGATGGTGTAATTAATGAAATTAATCATGGCTGAGTTCCACTTAGCTTCCTAAGCTTCAAGGTGCTTCCTGTTAATGCGATCAGTAACAACTGTGCAAAGGGCCAATTAGGTCAGAATTCAAGCAAAATAAATAAATAAAAATCAAGCTTCTCAGTCAGAGACAGACATTTTTGTGGTTTGTGACTCAATGATGAATATTCAGAAGTGTGATAAAAACAAACGGACTTAAAACCTGTTATATAAACAAACGTAAATATAACAGGTTTTTCCTCAATTTTTTGGAGATCAAACGTTATTTGTGACATAAATAAGCAGCCATCTAACCTGCTTTGTGAACCCCAAATGTGCACAATAGGCTACAAACTGTCAGGGAAGTCTAGCAGATAGACATATATGAAGTTAGAAAAGACTTCATATTTTGATCTACAAAGAAACTGTAATAGAGCTAAGTCAAGTCAATGTCATGTCAATTTTATTTATATAGCCCAACATCACAAACACAAATTGCCTCAGAGGGCTTTAAAGTCTGTACAGCAAGTGACACCCTCTATCCTTAGACCCTCGCAACTTACTAAATATACTACTATACAATACTAAAATAACTCATATTGGCTGTGGAGAACAGTGGATCTACATCAGGTTAAACTACAGTTTGTTTGTTTTTTTGACACTACGTTACAGTAGAGTAACATGGTAATAGAATGATCATCATTTTGAAGTAGTGAATCAAAATAATTTTCTAGTATGGTAATAATAATAGTAATAGTGTGATAATAAGGAGATAATAAAACATTAATACAATGTTATTTCCCAAGTAATACAGTATCTAGTTAATAACTTGGTAATGAGAACCACCACTGGGTTCCATCACACCTATATATAAAAATGCTTGTGAATTAAAACTGATAACCTTATAAACAAATCTTTGTCCCACACTCATGTTTGTTTTGTTTATTGTGCTTGTTTTTCCTATTCATTTAGTCTTTTATTGCCAAAAGTTTTTGTAACAACAGCTGCTGTAATTATATGCCCTCACAATCTTATATGAATCAAATATACTGTTAATGACATTTAAAACATATAGAAAACACTCAAATGTTGACCTCTAAATTGATCATTGCTCAAAGAAACCACACTAAACCTTATCAATGCCTTATAAATAATGACAGGGCAATAGGATGGTTGTTTATGTTAACTAAACACAAGTTTTTTCTTATTTTGACAGGGTGCCACTGGATTCCCTGGTGCTGCTGGCAGAGTTGGAGCTCCTGGCCCTAATGTAATTTGACAGATAATATATTTCAAAGAGTTTATCCAGCCAGTCTAAAATAATTTATGTTTGTGTATTTCAGCTCATACTTACTGAAATTCTTTGTCTACCCATTTTAGGGTAACCCTGGCCCTGTTGGTCCCTCTGGTCCTGCCGGTAAAGACGGACCAAAGGGTGCTCGTGGTGATGCTGGCCCCCCAGGAAGATCAGGAGATCCTGGGCTTCGTGGACCTGCTGGCCCACAAGGAGAGAAGGGAGAGCCTGGAGAGGATGGTCCACCTGTGAGTTTAAATTGGGCATATTTAACAAACCAATATCTGCTCCCAATCACCTACTTTTTCAATATATTGACAAATACTCTGAATGAAAACTGCATGTTACTAACCAGAGAAAAGGAACTGTATACTGAATTCAGTCTGCTGCAGGAAATAGGAACATTTCATGAGTTTGTCCTCTCTTTACCGACTCTATAGGGTGCAGATGGACCTTCAGGTCCTCAGGGTCTGGCTGGATCCCGTGGTATTGTTGGTTTGCCTGGTCAGCGTGGAGAGAGAGGCTTCCCTGGTCTGCCTGGACCTTCCGTAAGTGTCTACATACTTTATATTTTTTTAGGCTTTAGCTTACATTTAAACTGCTTTATTTGTTTAAAATACCAAGTCCTTGTGAATTCCCAAATCTGTCACAAATTTAAGTGCCCCTTTACAAATTCAATCAACCATAAAATAATCTTACTTTCAGTTTGCCTTATAATGGAGGCACATTGATGAGTTATCTTTGAATTTTCATTTCTATGAGAAATGACTTAAGAGGTGACAGTGTCATATAGATCCAATGAAAGTCTGAAGACCATTCTGAGTGTTTAAGATATAAGTGCACTATTTCAGCATCATAACATCCAAAAAAAAAAAAATGATAAGACTGTCATACTGTATATTTCCTGAATAGTGTACTTACATCAGCCAAAACTTTTCCAGCACTAATTCCATAAAAAATTATATTTCCTCCTACATTAATGGGCCATTTCATTTTAATGATGTCATCTCCTTTACCCTCTCTGCTGTAACTGCGGTGGCACACCCACTATGAAATGTCAGAGAACAGAATAAATTATTCATTATTTATATTTAGCCAGTGTATTGTCTTTCGTTTTTTCATTTTATTGTGTTTATTTGTTACCAGTGGATCATAACATCTCATTGCCATTTAAATTAGGCAACTTAACGAGTAAACAAGACATTAATCCCCATGATCCAACATTTCTTCCTGAAGTCATCACACTTTTTGAGTGAGGTGGAGAAAGTACATACTGTGCATTTAAATGTCTAAGTAGAGTAAACTATAACATGAACTTGTCTTTGTGTTTAGGGAGAGCCTGGTAAACAGGGAGCTCCTGGTTCTGGTGGTGAGCGTGGACCTCCTGGACCTGTGGGACCCCCTGGACTTACAGGACCTGCTGGAGATACTGGTAGAGAGGTCAGAATTTAACATCAGTTATGTCTGAATATCAGTAATTAATTAATTAATGTAACTGTAAAACTAAGAATCACAGTATATAAGACAATAGCAGGAAATACCACTTCCCTGAGCTAAAACCTTAAATGCATCTGTTTGTGTATATCAGGGAACTCCTGGATCAGATGGACCTCCAGGTCGGGATGGAGCTGTTGGTGCCAAGGTGAGAGACTTCAGTTTCACATATAAGTCTGAAACTAGTCCAACAAATTACAGTTTACAAGATGATCAACTATTGTAACTCATCTTGTATTCTCCTGTAGGGAGAGCGAGGTAACACTGGTCCTGCTGGTGCCCCTGGAGCTCCTGGTGCCCCTGGTGCCCCTGGACCTGTTGGACCCCTCGGAAAGCAGGGAGACAGAGGAGAAGCTGTAAGTACCACATGAAACCGTAAGGAAATATGTTGAGACATTTTTTCATGTTTTCAGTGTAAACACACAAGATCCAACTTACTTTTGCTTCTTTGTTTAGGGGGCTCAAGGACCTGCAGGACCTGCTGGACCCGCTGGTGCAAGAGGAATGGCTGTAAGTCTCACCCCTAACTAAAACTGTATTAAACATTTTTTATTTTAATTTGACTCAGTTTATTAAAAGTGCTGCAATATGCAGTCATTCAATTTTCTACATGGCACATCTTTATTCCAGGGACCCCAAGGACCTCGTGGAGACAAGGGAGAGGCTGGTGAGGCTGGAGAGAGAGGACAAAAGGGTCACCGTGGGTTCACTGGTCTGCAGGGTCTTCCTGGACCCCCTGTAAGTAATCGGAATCTAAATGTTCATCCCTGTATACAGCTGGGTATCAAACTTCTGCTGTATCACCATATTAAAACATTAAAAATATGTCAATATGTTAACATTTGAATGTTATTCAGTATCAAATTTTGGTACTTAAGACATTCATCTAATTTGTGTCAATCAACCAATAAGTATGCAGCATGCTGTTTGACCAAGATCTACCAGGGCATGTGACTAGCTGTCTCAAGGTTTGCAGGAAGTTATATCCAGAGCACATAACAGAGCTCATTCCCCAAAGGAGAAGTGAAAGACAGGACTTAACATGTGTGTGTCTATGCTGTGTTTTGAAAGACTAGTGCTTATTTTATAAAGGTATGTTGCCTTTTTCCACATCCATTTTTATTTCAGCTAATGTGTCTTTATTCGTTTGTTAACAGGGTCCATCTGGAGATTCTGGAGCTGCTGGACCTGCAGGACCAAGTGGTGCTAAGGTAAGAGAACTGACCAAAAGCCAAGATGGAAATAGAGGAACTTTAGATTTCTATATTGCAGCTTTAATACCAAGGATATGCAATTGAAATTGGGGGCATAGATTAAGTTTTTTCTAAGTCTCCAATCAACTGACAGAGATGAGGACAGGAAAGGCCATGTGCTGTGATTGCCCACTGCAGCAAAAATATGAGTGGTGGAAGCATTTTATAATTACTTTCTGCAAAGAGGCAGGCAAACTCTGATTTGCATAAAATCACTCCTGACCACACTCCTGACCAGAAATGAACTTCAATATCTGCCCTAGATTAACTGAGAACTGTGCATGATAAGAGATATGAAGGGAAACGTCACATATAATCTTCAAGCATAATAAGGCAAAGGGTTGGGAGGTGATTGGATAAATTGCTGCAGAATTCAAATTAGTTGAATTAAAATACAGCAGACATAAAAAATGTTGCTTTTTACTTGGTAGAGAGTATCAGAGATATATAAATAATAATTTATATGTACATCCACTGGTGTATATTTTAAAACTTACTGTGTCTGTAGGGACCACCTGGACCAACTGGACCTGCTGGCAAAGATGGATCTAATGGACAACCTGGCCCTATTGGACCTCCTGGACCTCGTGGACGCTCTGGAGAATCTGGTCCTGCTGTATGTAACATGGCATCAAAAAATATCCAAAAAAACATTAAAATTTAAGTTTATATAGTGTCTTATGATTTAAGTAATTTTACACACCCAACAGATCATTTGTTTCGTACCTTCAGGGTCCTCCAGGTAACCCTGGACCTCCTGGTCCCCCTGGTCCTCCTGGCCCTGGAATTGACATGTCTGCCTTTGCCGGTCTGGGTCAGACAGAGAAGTCCACCGATCCTCTTAGGTACATGAGGGCTGATGAGGCCTCCAGCTCCCTGAGACAACACGACGTTGAGGTTGACTCAACACTCAAGTCCCTAAACAGCCAGATTGAGAACCTGCGCAGCCCTGATGGCTCCCAGAAGAACCCTGCTCGCACCTGCAGAGACCTGAAACTATGCCACCCTGAGTGGAGGAGCGGTAAGTGGGACAGAGGGTTCCGGATTTTAAAAAATCTGTTGATTTGATGACTTTGAGATTTAATGTGACCTGGGCTGTTTCTTTTGCTAATTTTGCCCTTGAAAGCATCAGCATAATAGATGAGGTTCCACAGGGCTGGGTTCCTAGCCACCTGAAGTTCATATGACAGAATTATGTTCCATTAGAACTTTGTGCCACGCTTGAAACCCTATTGTATCCAATCCACAGAATGGCACACATAGATGTTACCCCATTGTATATTAAGGGAGATTACTAGATGAATAAGGAAAGATAAAAACAAAGTTTAGCAGAAGCATGGAAGTTAAATTCAGTTTCTGAGCTCAATTCCTTAGTAAACCCATTTTTTCTCATGTCTCCAGGTAACTACTGGGTTGATCCCAACATTGGCAGCACAGCTGATGCTATCAAGGTATTCTGCAACATGGAGACTGGAGAGACCTGTGTCTACCCAAGCATCGCCAAGGTCCCCAAGAAGAACTGGTGGACCAGCAAGGGCAAAGACCGCAAACACATCTGGTTCGGAGAGACCATGCACGGAGGATTCCACGTGAGTGAATAACTTTAGTCTGTTTCTTTCTATGAACTGATGCTGAAGAACTAAATCATCCTCAACATGAAAGATGCTAATACACTCCCTCACCTGTTATCTGCTCCTATAGTTCAGCTACTCTCAGGATGGTCCAGCTGCCAATGCTGCCAGTGTCCAGCTGACCTTCTTGAGGCTTCTGTCCACTGAGGCATCCCAGAATCTCACTTACCACTGCAAGAACAGCATTGCCTACATGGACCAGACCGCAGGCAACCTTAAGAAGGCTTTGCATTTGCAGGGATCCAATGATGTGGAGATCCGCGCAGAGGGCAACAGTCGCTTCACATACAATGTGTTGGAGGATGGCTGCAAGGTGAGAGCAGACAGCTGCAACACAGCGCTAAAAAATATTGTTGTCATTTTAGTATAAGACCATTGTTAACATATCTGTCCACCCCAACAGAAACATACAGGCCAGTGGGGCAAGACCGTCTTTGAGTACAAAACACAGAAGACCTCCCGTCTGCCAATCGTGGACATTGCTCCTATGGACATCGGAGGAGCAGATCAGGAGTTTGGAGTGGATGTAGGCGCTGTCTGCTTCTTGTAAAGTGGAGAATCACAATGGCCCCCCAAATAACAGGAAATAAATAAAACTCAACCATGAAACATTACACATAATTCCATAATAAAGAAGACTGGAAATTAGAAAAGAAAATTGATACTTTTCTCTCTCACAACGAAGTGCTCTCCAAGATGTACTCCCTGGATGTTAGCACTGAAGGGCACCGGCAATATCTGTACAACACACTAGCATTCTCCGTCAACCCACTTCCTGAGATCCAGTCATGTTTCCTATGGCCCACAGTTGACGGGAATGATTCAGAGACCAGGAGGAGGAGGGACCAAGCAAACAAGTTATGGAGAACAGAAACATGACTTGATGTCACTTATTTATTGTCTAACCTGAATGGGCAGAGTTGAGGTAGGACTGGAAGGGTTCACTTTGTAAGTACGACAAGCTCCATTTCCACTACAGAACAGCCACACAATCTCTGTACCAGTCCTACTCCAGCTCCCTCCCCATTTCCCTTCTGACACACAAACATGGCATTTTGAATCAGTGTAGACCAAAATACATATATATAGTTTCTCAGTAAGTAAAATTAAATCCAGGTGCTCTAGGCCTGTCCATCAAGAGCAGGAGCAAAACCTTTACTGTGTATTATAAATCCTTGGTTCTATTGTTGTAAAGGTCTGTGTTTATAAACAACCAGATGGTTTATATATACATATATTTCCACAGTATGTGTGTACATGTGTCTAAATGCACACCAACACTTTTTGGAAAGTGAGGTTACATTTGTGATGTATGTTTCAATGTCCTGTACCCCTTGACTGCCCATCAGAGGAAGACCCAGGTCTCATCAAAATAAAAGAAAAAATGGTTTTGAAGAAATTTAGAGCGATTCATTTACGCCTTTTTATTATTGTCATCCAGATTGTTTAAAGCTACCTCACGCTGAAAAACAAAGTGAAAATGTTAAGTTTGAATCTGAGCTGACCAAAACATTAGCTTTCAGGTGGATCTGGGACTAAATGGCCATCTTTGCTTTGGGTTGCTCTCTGTTCAGAAGGTGCTATGAGTTCTGTAACACACCCTCCCTACAAAACCCCAGTTCCCACTAGCCTCGCACCACACACTAACACTCCACCCTGGAGGAGAAATGCAGTTGGGTTAAGACAGGGATGACGGGTGACTTGGTGGCCTTCTTTAGAGTCCAGAACCCCAAAGCTGAACACAGGACTCTGAGAAGGGTCACTAAACAAAACCTGCCAGGGTGGGTTGTCTGTGTGTGTGAGAGTGTGTACATTTTTTTAATTAATTTTATTATGACCATGATCATTTTTGTTTTTATTTTGTTACACTTCAAGTTGCTGTACATTGGAAAATAAAAGGAAAACCGAATTCAGAATGAAGTTGATTTTTTGAGTTTTGAATAAAAACAGAAATGGCGTGGAGATGTAATTTCTTATCTCAACAGAACAATTCATGTGTGTTAATTTTATTTGTTGTACTTGTATTTCTTGAGGTCATTTACTTCTGACTGTGAGTGTATTGTCTACGTGTGAGTGCTTGTGTGTGTGAACGTTTGACTGTGTTGCAAGAGTGTATTTTCATATTCTCAGAAACTAATACGAAGGAACAAAAGTACTGTATTGGTTCTGCGGTGTCAGGGTTGGGCTGGGTGTCTTTCGCTCCTCTTTGTTTGAACTAATAAGCATAAATAAAGAACATTTTGTTGACTGGAATCAATTATTTGTAGAGTAATGGACTGATACTTCATGTCAGCTGCATCAGTATTTGTCTATACAGCGGTCTGCTTTCTCTCCATTCTATAAATGGAAGCTTGATTTTAGTCCTTATAATGGCATATTTAAACTACAAACATATATTTTAATAGACACAAGATCTACACAAATGTCTAACAAAAACAAAAAGTCTAAAATAGTTTGAGGCTTCAAAAATCTATTGCATTTGCAATTTGAATGGGGGTCTGGATGAAGATGTGGCAGAAAAACAATTTGTGGACTGTGAGAGAACAGGACACTTCATGAGCTGCCAGTAGTGACGAAGTATACACCACTGGTACAAAAGAAAATCTAACAATTTTTCATCCTACATTATACAACGTTAAAAAAAAAAAATATTTTTTAACGTTGCATAATGTTAATTACATCTCTATAAAAGGCGGCCTGCAAACCTGAAGCTGCAGCATTGATGAAAAACTCACAACCTGTAGATTGATCCTCTGCTGGATTACAGAATGGAGCTCCCAGGGTCAGGGCAGTAAGGGGAAACACTGAAAGAAATACAAAGTGACTGCAAAGAGAAGCAAAAAGACCACAGAGACCACTTTTCATTATTTTGAAACAAATCTAATCCAATAATTTCACCACAATCCAATATTTTCTTTTTATGTGTGCATTACACCTTCATTTATCAGCAGTGCAGATATAAAAATGTCCATAAGTGTAAGGTTTCTTAAATCCTTTTGTGATTCTTTTTACTTTTCATTGAGTGAGTGCAAGTTCCAAGTACCAAACCAAACCAAAAGAGTAGCAGGAGTTTGTAGACATTTATTGATAATTTATGATAGAAAAGCAACTCAAGTGAGTGTTGACAGCTGGTCAAGAGATTAACTCCGAAAAGAGCGAGTGACCAGCCAAGGTAGAAGGCCTATCTTGTGGGCGTGGCAGCAATGGACTGCCACTCAGTCCAAAATGGGGGATGCCAGCACTCAGGAAGTAGAAAGGCACATGGGTAATTCTTCCAGTGGACCAACACTGAGAACAGAGAGAGAAATATTACTGTGGAGGAGGCAGGAAACAAGGGGAAAACCCAGTATGGATATTTAAAAAGGTTTCTACAGGATTCACTAAGCTCAATTACACACATTTATGCTCGATTACACATCTTTTTGTTTGTTTGTTTGTTTGTTTTTTAATTGAGATAACACTTAATCCTGTTAAAGGTTAAAACCACACAATTTATTAAAGACCATAATAATAGAAAATGAATCTGGGCATTTTAGGTAAAGACTAACCACAGTGAGCAAAGCTCCATGCTGAAAGTTTGGGTGGAACTGCATCAGTCTCGGCTCTGCATCAGACTCCCCTTGAACAAAACCACTACACAGGGAAAAGATATGTATTTAGTACATGCAGACAAATAACATACAGTACTTTATAAGCTGTGAAGAAGCTACACAAATATTAAATGTACAGTAACCCCCCATAAATGTACATACCATGGCAAAAGCTCAAAAATGGGGCTGGTTCTTGTCTTGAACACTGCTATAATTGCAGGCCGGTCTGTTGACTGTGAGTCACCTGACAAATCAGAGAAAACCGAGACCAATAAATAAAAATAAAATAAAATAAACACTACCCATAACACCAGGCTAATACTGATTGGGATCATTTAGGCAAACATAACAAAAGCTAGTAAAACCTTTAAGAAGCACAGCAAGTCTCTCTCCCCTTGGATCCCAGACCAAAGCTTGGATCTCTCCACCAACACTGGCAGAAACATATATGCATATGTGTATGACACACGACTTACAGAAACAAATAAAAACAGATATGTATATCAACAAATATTGCAATAATATCCTTTGTAAAACCAGCAACCCACACTGTAAAATTTCTTGATTTAGGTTTAAGATCTTACATGATGTCTCCATCTGGTGTATTAAAGGTCGTCTCTGATAGGTCAGCCACCACAGATGCTGCCTGTGGCCCTTTAGATGTGCTTGAAGGAACACCTGCTGAATAATAATGATAAAAATGCAAGCTGTAAAATCAGTTACCAAAAAAGCTGTGTGTTCTTGAGGATACCTGCAATTTTTTATACAAAGAATAAGACGAGAACCTGGTGAGTCAGTGAACGTCAGAGCATAGATGACTGTCTCCCCCTGCACAGTGAAGAGAAGTCGACTCCCATCTGGACTCCAACAGCCAGACTACCCAAAAAACAAACTAAATGATCACTTTTTAATAAATATAAGATAAAGAATTATTTGTTGGTGGCAAGTTATCACCTGGCAGCGCCCTTTCATACATGGCCATCGCTCACAGGTCCATATCCTGGTCTCCCAAACCCTGGAGAGAGAGACTTTACTAATTTATTTGTATTTGTAAAACCTCCATTTCCCATTCCATGTATTAACTGTAAAATCTATTAAACTGGGTGTAAAGCAAATACAGAAATTCTCCTCTTCATATACTGAATACAGTATATACAGTCCTACGTGTTTGCATTTAATTTGATAACTAGCTGAAATGTCTTTGTTCAAACTATGCGTCTCAATGCAAAACCACAAAAAAGGTCCGCAAGTTTATTTAAAATTCCTAAAGTTGAGTAAATAAAGTACAGACACTGAACAGAAAGAAGATCAGACTTTGTGTACACTACTATTTATTAAATTGTGACCAAATAGTGCAAAATTCACTGCTCTACATTTTTGTTAAACAAGTGATTTTATACTGATTTTTGATATTTTCCTGCATTTACACTGACCTTGTCAGGACTAGTAGTCCTCATGGAGTCCTGATAAAGTAGAACCTCATTACTGAAGAATAGGTTAAGTTGAGGGCTAAGATTTGAGTTGCAGTTACTGGAGGTTTAAGTTAGGGTTAGGCGTTAACTGTTTTGTTTTGGCCGTCCAAACAAATGGAATTCAATGCAGACTCTAAGACCAAAGCTGCACTAACCCGTGTGTTTGTGTTCCATGGGGTGACAAAGTCAGATATTTTATATAGATGCATGCTTTATATGCACTTTAACGTCCAAACCAACCTTTAAAGACCAAACTGCTAATCCCTCAAATGTTCATAATATGCATGAAAGCTTTGTTGGTCTCCATTATAAAACAGTGACCACTGTCCATACGGATTATGAAGGACAAAATACAGAGCATATATTCTTATATTCATGTAGTTTCTTAAATCTTTACTCTACATGGAAAGAGGGAATAAAATAAATTAACTATGAAAATAGAAATTTAGAACTTGTGACTTTTGCTCTAACCTGAACAGGGCAGACGGAGTAGAAGCCAGAACATGGCTGCCATCAGGGGACCAGGACAAGAAGGTGACCCCGCCTCCTCCAACCCGTTGAAGTGGCACACAGCTTTCTGCAGCTACATCCCAAATCTGAAACATACATGTATATTACAATACCACACACTGTCTAACACTTTTTGTATCATAAACTTGATTTCAAGATGAAATGGTAGCTTTGTACCATGATTGCAGTGTCCACAGGTGAGGCTGACACAAGAAGAGACCCACTTGGAGACCAGGCAATGGATGTGACTGGGGAGTGACCAGGATAAGTCAAAACTTGAGCACAACCAGATGAAGGTCTGAATGGTTCAAAAGGAAGTAGATCCATGAGTCAGTACAGAAAATGGCAACTGTTGAGTTTTTTTTAAATACCACAGTGTATACAGCGCAGTTCTTTTCAATTAATAATGGTTAAAGAAACAGAAATAAAAACCAGTATAAAAGGGGAAGTTCTTAAAGGTCTTTTTTAATCTTGTAACCCATCTTGAGAAAACGGCTTGTAAAGACTTTTTAAAATGTAAACACACTCCACAATGTATGTACCTGGTTGACAGTGAGCAAGGGTCCACATGCCAGACAAGTAAACAGTTCTGACAAGCAACAGCCAAAGCAGATGCACACAGCGGCTTCCACTGCACAGCTGCCACACTTCTCTGAAGACGGTGCTTAAGTGTGGGAGTTGTGGCACTGACACAGAACAACAGAGGAAAAGTAAATGATGTGTCATCTTGAGTGGCAAAGCTATGATCAATTCATTTTTTGACAAATTATCCTTGTTTTTATGCAATAATGTCAAAGTTCAAGGATAACAATAACACATATAGTCATGCCCTTTCACAGCTCTTCAGAGAACAGTTGTGTTACCTTTTGGGGTTGTAGATCTTAATGGAGTCATCCAGAAGGGCTAAAGCAAATTTATCTGCATGAGGATGCCAGGCAAAGGCTCGCACCACACAGTCAGACCTGGACATAGAGAGAATGGACAGAAAGGCTGTTTACTCTTAACTCTGTTGTTTGCAGTTAGGTTTTGCAAATGTTACCAGGTAGTTTCAAATAAACATTATTCATGAAAGTTAAAGTATTGTCATTTAATGCCTTGTTTGATTTCGAAAACGTTTCAACTTAAAACACACAGTATGCCGCTAGGAATTTCTTTCTCAAAACACTGAAAAAAGACATACAATGATGATGTCCGAGGGCAACGAGGGATCATGAGCCAAGGTCCACTTTCTGATTAAGTGATTGATTCTCTCAGTTTTTTTTGTTGAGGCTGAGCCCCCACAAAGCCACTTTGCATTTCAGTCACATATGTAGCACAATGATTAGATTATTTTTATTGATTCATTTTCATGTGTTTAGGGCAGGTGTCATATACTGCACATTTCCATTTATGTGGTGTTCTTTCTGTCTTGTATGTTTTGCAGCTGTTGTAGCACTTTTGCCCATGAAAAAATTCTCTGCAGAGACATTAAGTATATTTGATTTGACACCTCACTGCCTCACTACACATTAACTGCTGCAAGTGTCACAAAAACATGTCCTGTACTTGTTTCAAAGTAAAAACATTCTAGTATTTCTGTTCCCTTTCCCTTTCTGTTCCCAAGGCTTTAATTGTGAAATATTTGCAGTGTTGAAAACCTTTTTAGCAAATGCAAGCACATTACTCAAAAAAAATATTAACATTAGTTAGTTTCCGATATTTTAATTCAGAAATTTTATTATCTTTACCTGAGAACAAGCAAAGTGTCACATTTCAGAATCTGAAATTGTCAAATACTGGATACACTTGCATTAAAATGATTTACTTGATTAAATGACGAAAGATATGCAATATGTTTTCTGTCCATCAGCAGCATCTTCACTTACCAGTTCAACACTTGTGAAAACTCGGCTATCATGTCCTCACTGCTCAACTAAGGAAAAAAAATGACATACACCATCATTTAATGCAATACAGCAAATGAGAGCAAAGCAAGAAGTGTGTTGCTCTCATTGTTGCATCTAAAGATCAGGTATTTTGGCAAGTACATGAATAAACATGAGAAATAGTCTGCACCTGCTAAGAGTTTGCAAATTATAGGTCAAATATCCAAGTGAATTAAAAAGACACACATCTTAATGAGGACAGGAAATTTGACCAACAGAGAGTACTTACTGTGAGATGAGGAAACAAGGAACCGTGAAAAGAAGAGACTGATCGCAGTAATGCCAGGATGCAACCAGAAGTCACTGACAGCCATTTAGGTACTGCAAGAAAGAAAAAATGCAGGAAAGTTATTGTATTATCAGCACCGTGGATATGTAGAACCAGGTTGATGTATGTGTGTGTGAAAAAGTAAAGATATCAGTGTCTCACATACCCTCTGTATACGAGTTGGTAATTTCGGTGAGTAAACCTGTGAAACCACCATCTCTCCTGGTACAAACAGAGAAGCTGTATACATTAGCTTTGTCTGTAAAGGATTTGGAATTAATTACATATGGCAGTGATGTCTTGCAATATATCAACTTCTGTGTCTTCTTCATTCATACCCACAAAGAGATGAGGGCTCAAACATCCTAATGGTTAGGGTTAGGTTTAAACAATCATTGTCCAACAATATACCCTATAACATTAAGTTGTCTATAATTTGGTGGCAAACATTTGCAAATTGCAAACAAATCACAAGAGTAACACATTTTTGAAATTTGAAAATTGGTATATTAGCAGTGAAAATGAATTCATCAAAAGAAGATTGTTTTAACTGGATAAATTCTATTATGTTGACCAGTGAACAACAAACCCCACTGTGGTGTCAGAACAGCATATTTATCCAATGTATATCCACAGACAGATCACTAAAAATTGGAATGACAACTGTAAATGATCCTAATTAAAAACATAAATGTCTGCCTTGAAATCCCATGAAGGCCAGGCTATCATAACTTTTTGAAAAGAAAATGTCAAATGAAGTGCTGCTATGCTGCACTTCCCACAGGTTATATATAATGGTATGTGAGTGTGCGCACGTATTGTATATATGTGTGTGTACTTGTATTTGTAACCTCTTTAGGACCTTTTCTGGCATAAACACTGACCTTGTCAAGACCAGTAGTCCCCATGGAGACCAAAACCTGGACCTAATGAGGCAGATCTTAAGGAACTGGTTGAGTTTAGGGCTAAGATTTGAATTGTGGCCAGATTAAGAATTATTTTAGACATTTACTGATTATGGTGAAGGTTTGGGATAACACTTTGTTTATGCTGTCCAAGTGAGTGGAACTCAATGCTAAGTCCTACGAGAAATAGCTGCACAAACCTGGGTATGTGAGTGTGTGTTTGTCCTACCATGCTGCTGCACTCCTCATCCACAGTGTCTCAGAGTGATCCAGAAATGCTGCCTTGCTGCTGCTTTCTGTGCGACTGTGGAGCTTCAGTGACTCCCGTGGAAAATAAAGACTCAGAGGACTGGACTCCTGCAGAAAACACAACAATGTGGACCTTGACTGACCTTATCTTCCTCAAAGCAAACATGAATTTGCACATATACTAACTCAGTCAAATTATGCAACAATTGTGTATTTCAAATAAACTCACTGTTCAGCCTTTTTAATGGTTGGAAACAGCATCAAATAACCAGCACAACTTTCCAAATGTTTCACATTTACTCTAATTGACTGAATTTACCCTATGGACAAGATCAAAAACATATACACTCATCAGCCACTTTACAAAACTGTTAAACTGCTTCTGTAATCTAATCATCCAATCAGATGACAGGAACTCAATGTATTTAGGCATATATACATGAACAAGAGAACATTACTGAAGCCCAAACCAACCTTCAAAATGGGAAATAAAGGTGATTTAGGTGACTGAATGTGGCATGTTTGTTTGTGAGAGGGCTAATCTTAGTATTTCAAAAACTGCTGATCTAGGATTTTCACACTCAACCATTTACAATTTACAGAGAATAGGGAAGGTTACATATCACTATTAGACAGTGATCACACAGCCTCAACTATCTACCAATACCAATATGAGTCAGACAGACTCTTTTAATCTGATTTTAAAATCACATTATAAGTCCACAAAGCTCACATGATCACTGCCTCTCACATTTTGGTCACAAAATAGTGGTGGTACATGTCTACCTATAAAACCTGTGGTGAATGAACCATTTAACAATTTAAGCGATACTGAACCAATACCTGTACTGAATATTGTAACAGTTCATTCCAGTACTTTGAACAAATGCCTTCTTGATGCCAGAGGCCAGACGAGAATGGCCAGAATGGTTGGAAATTATTAAAAAAAAAAAACAACAACTATCTCTTAAATATGCGTCCTATGTAACTAATAAATTGGCCAGTGACTGTAGCAGACCGGTTTGTGTCGGTCTTCGGCGCCGGTTCCAGACAGCAGCTCGTTGTTGGACTCGCACAGAGTACTCTGTCCGTAGGGCAGCGGAGGAGGGAAGAGCGCCAGAGAGCACATCTTCAACACGGAGAAACCCCAACACTGGAGCCTGAAAACACAACGTGGACCAGTCTGCTAAACACGGGGTCATGTTTACATGTTCAAAACAGCTGCATGTAGCGTTACACTCTACTGGTTAGCGAGCGAGCTAGCTAGCTAGCCACATTTAACCGGTTTATTAATGTCAGCTCGCTGTAGATAACCACTTTAATGTCACTTATTATTTTGTTGTTAAAACATTTACCACTTACGTTGGCTTGTAGTGTGTCCTTTGTGCCGTAAAATATTACTACGTGCTGTTTTCCCAAACCAGTTGAAGATAACGCCACTCTGTTGTGAAACTTTAAACATCTAGCATCAAGTCTAGTATCCCGCCGTGTGAGCTACGGCAAGCCGGAGGGACAATCTGTAGTTTGCGATTTTTTTGTGTTAAACTTTATTGATAGCATGTAACTTACATTGCCAAACTCACTGCTGTAATACGTTTGATAATATTGTTGTCCAACTATCAGTGGGCCATTTTGATTTTATGGTCCACATTTTTGTCAAGTTGTAGAGTAGTGTTTTCCATATTTCAATATGATGAATTATATTATTAGCTACAAATGAATGTGCTGCACAGTATTGAAAAATCTATATAATATCTATAATTTAAATGTATTCATATATTTGGAGCTCAAGACGTTGCATCACGTAGACCCAGATGGTTCTCAAACTATGGTATGTGTACCACAGTGATACACAAACTTCCTGTGGTGGCACTTTGAAGAAAATCAGAAATGCTCTTCTACTATACCAGGGTATGTGGTTGGATTGGACCTGAGGAATTTTGACTGGAGTGCATAGAAAATAAAACAAATAACAAATTAATAATTAAACTATAATCAAACTAAATATTATTAATTGGAGTCACCTTATCTCTTGCTCCATCTTAATCTAATTTCACCATACCAGAGTCTGAAATATATGTGAAGAAGAGGAGGATGATGAGAGAGAAAATTATCTTATTGGGAATAAATCTGTCTCCTGTGAAAAGACTTTGCTTGGCCTATTTACATCACTTTATTTTAATGTTGGTGATAATGGTGTTACTTCGAGTACTCACTATTTTCTCAGGTGGTACTTGATATAAAAAGTTTGAGAGCCACTGCTGTAGACCATTTTCTCTTTGGTGTTTTTTGAGCATTTATATACTTTTAGTTATTTATTGCAACAACAGGCAGACAGTTATGTTTTGGTGGCAGTAATGCAGTAAGAAATTGTGGACAGGGAATGGAATAGTTATCTAACAAATAATGCATTAATGTATCTACTGTACTGATTGTTTGGCAATAATCAATATCAAACTCAAATTAAATGTATGATCAAAATCTGTTGATGCATGAGGACATGCAGGCAGAAGTCCATTGCCCTTACAGAGACATTCAGTTTCTTTAAAATTTTGAACATATATTATAAGCCTTAACTGTAAACAGTGATGATTAATGAGGGCTGTGCAGGACATATTAAGCCTTTACTATCATCATCTTTATATGCACTCCTTTTTTAATTGCAAGGGTGATTTAGGTAATTTAAAAAAAAAGCTAAAAGCTAGTCTAAGATGGTCTAAATCAGGTATCTTAAAAAGAGTGTTTGGTCTTGCTCATAACCAGTGAATTAGAAACATTGACACTGTCTTCCCTAAGTGCAATGTTTATTTGTACATACTGTATATAGCGAAGCTACTGTTATTTATTTTTATTTATTTTTTTATTTAACATATTGGTTTTCCTTGCACATATTTAATATTTTTTTCTTTATTTCCTCACCTTATTTTTCCTTTCTAACAAGGGAAATGAGCAAATGGAAAAGTTGTCTCTCTCTGTCTCTCTGTCTCTCTCTCTCTCTCTCTCTCTCTCTTTCTCTCTCACTCTCACTGTATATATATATATAAATTCTCTGTGTTGTGATTAACTTTTTTATATGTTATTGACTCATAAGCACTTGTTTATTAAACTATGCTAATAAAGAAACCACTTTTTTGTGGTGATGGAAAAGTGATAACCTATTTGTCTTTGTGTGTCCATGTCTTTTGAGAGGTTGGGGGCAGCGCCCCCACGCGGCGCTACTCGCATTTCCGTGACGTCAATTCAGCACTGGGAGAGAGAGACAGCTCCCTCCCCCCCCCCCAAAACCCAGCGCGCCTCACGTTGCATGGGTGCCCGGTTATTGATAAGACAAATTCGGCCGCTGGGATCCATCCCAGTAACGTGGAACTCGTGGATAGAAGAACTCAAAATACAAGAAGCCATCCCGGAGTGAACACGGAACAACGATCGTGTCATTACCACGGACAAACAGAGAGCTGAGCAGCCCACCCCTCACTTGACAACGCGGCATCCTCATCATCCAGGCAGAAAGGTATGGGAATGTCATCCTTGCCACTTCAGTGGTGATTGAATGAGGAATCGGTGGTGGCACAGGACGAGCAGGTGTGAAAAGCCTTTAATGCCGTTGTTTGGTGCGGTTGCATCCATGCCGCTCCACGCACTGCACCAATGAAGCGATGCTGCCAAGAAGCGAGTCACCGTCGATGGATGCTAGAAAAATCATATTTTTGCAGCGAGAAAAGCCCACGTTATGAAATACGTGCCATTACTGAGTAAATGTGCAAATGCTGCGGCAGTTTCACTTGGCGTGGACCATAGTGGGGCTTGCAATTCATGCACGTCGGCTGTGATGCTGCTGAGTGTCATCATCATCATCATCATCATCCTCATCATCACATCCTCGGTTATTTAAAGATTGATCTTCCCGAGTGTGTGCGTGCGTGCGTGTGTGAGCGCGCGCTGCACAGGCCCGGTGGTTGTTTATTGCCCGTTTTCACGCTCTACTTTTGCTGTTCTCGTGCAATTCTGCGGTAGCTATTGGGCTGGTGTAAGATATGTGTGTGAACTGGGAACATGTGTGCTCTCGCTCTCTTTCTCTCGGCCACCAGCATCACCCACCCACTCTCTCAATGCACACATACACGCACGACACACGGCTGTATACCTACACATCCATAACGAAGTGGTTATGCAATTCATTACATTCTTCCAAATGCACACTGCTCTTCACTTGATTCATGACGAATGGCATATGGGAGTCAATGAGCTCAGCTCTGATTCTGTCAGTCACTGATGCTCAGTTGAAGAACAGGTGACAGTCTGATTTGTACAAACACCGCTGGTTGATTCATTCATAAAGACAATCCACACGCTAGTTGATGGCTCTACTGGGGTGGTTGTTTTTTCCCATTCATAGACACAGAGCTGAAAGCTTTGCTGCATGATTCAGACTAACATTTTTTTTCCGTACTTGTGGAAATGGAGCAGCTGAGTGGTTAAAGTGGAGAACTGTCTGAAATCCCAACTCACAGCATGAATCCAGTGTTGTGGTGTTCTTAGAAAGATCAAAAGAGTCACTGCTATGTTCACATTTACTAGTCTTGTTGCTCAGTCTCAATTCAGTGCTGATTTCAATCTAGATCAGATGTGACAGTTCACACTCCTAAGGACAAATGTCTTGAAATCAGCTTTCATGTGAATGTGACTATCATTTGAATGTGCATTCTGTTTTTTGTTGTTTGAACTCTCATTAGCATCAGATAAAGTGGTGAATACATTTTCACACTGCCACTTCCAGTATGTGACTGGTGCTTGGTTACATAGCCCTTGTGAACAGGAGAAACAACTACGCAAATAAAGGTTCACATGTACAACTCAGAGTTATCCTAAGAACGAATTTTAAAATGTAATTTAATGAGGGAAATAAAGGTATTGAAACTAGAGTTTAACACAAGGCCCCTCTTCAATAATGACAATGTTTAACCCTCCACAGTCTTCACACATTATAAGACTGAAATGATCAGAACCAGAGGACAAATCTACAGGAAAGAAATTTACAGGAGTTAAGTCAACCTTGTAATGTGAACGAAGTCTAAATGTAATGGTAGAATTCATTTCAGCACTGGATAGCTCCTTGAGTCAAATGGAGCTTTTCCGTGCTGAAGTTAGTCAAGACTTGTTTAAGTTTGGAAAAGAAGCACAGACAGCGATGAAGTAGGGTAATAATGAGGATTACAAACCATTCTAATGTACTTGTTCTCCTACACATGTTCTTTTTCAGGTTTACTTCTCTATCATCTCTCCATCTTCCATCCTCCCTAACCTGCTGTGTTGGGGAAACCCCTGATGAGTGGGACCTGTATCCATGAGCCCCGTGCCCCTTCCCCCTCCCTGTCAGGCTTCAGCACCCCCATCTCAGAGCCACCCTATCGAAGACTGGATGGAGACACTCCTGCCTGCACACCGGAAACGGACCTGACCCCCACACAGTGTGTCCTCCGTAACGTGCTGTCCATC
The DNA here is from genome assembly GCA_016785285.1 of Brachirus orientalis. Classification (NCBI taxonomy): domain Eukaryota; kingdom Metazoa; phylum Chordata; class Actinopteri; order Pleuronectiformes; family Soleidae; genus Brachirus; species Brachirus orientalis. The sequence goes on from JAFBJR010000420.1 coordinate 575,543, forward strand.
GACACTGGCGGACAGGGGGCACCCGGTGGAAGCAGCCCCACCCCCAGTGATGGACCCTCAGCCCACTTTGACAACAGTGTGCTAAAACTGCATGAACATGAGGTCTGCCAATGTGGCGGGGGGGCCGAGGCGGGACACAGTCCGGAGGCAGGTGCAGTTCGCAGCCAGTCGGAGAACATTCGGCTACAATCGGGAAGTGGAGGGTTTTTGGAAGGACTCTTTGGCTGTCTAAAACCAGTCTGGACCATGATTGGAAAGGCCTACTCCACTGAACACAAGCATAGCCAAGAAGGTATGTGAAGGAGTTTCACAAAAAAATGTTCCTCCTGTGCTGCATTTGCACAGTCTTAAAATGCTGCAGAACAAAGAGAAATCAGATTAGACTTTTATTTAACCATGTCATTTAGTCATTTACAATTTAAACATTATTATGGTGCTTTCATAACCATGGCAATGCATCATAAAAAGTGAAAATCGGAGCTTGGGGATGATGTGATCAAAGTTAGTGTCACTCAGATAAAAAGACCAGTGCAACTATCTAAATATACCTCACAACAAATTAAAGTCATTTGACTGTAAGTGATGCATCAGGTCAGATGCAGCATTTGTAGCTGTTTGAGCTGTAGATAGTTTTAAAATACTTTTGTCGCAATTAGATTCTAACAGGATGCATGGATGCCAGTTCAGTTGTTTTGCATTTCTGATTTATTGTAATTTGATAGTATTTTATTTTTGTCCTCAATCAAATTTGAATCATACTTTACCTGAGACAATAACTCAAGATTCATATTCACTAAATCAATGCACATCGCCTGTCAGTCAGTCTGACATTTATCTTGAATGAAACAGTGTAACATAACATGTACAACAGAATTCTTTTTTAAAGATAACGTTACATTTAGTTTCTCCTGTTGAAAATGAATTGCAGACCCAAATGAATAAAGTCTCTCTAAACAGGACACAGCACAAATGTGAGCCTTCAAAATAACATGTTTCAAAAGACATTGAAAAATGTCTTGTCTCTAATGAGTGCTTCTGTTTCAGAAATGTTACATAATTAGACATGTTTTTTCATTGAACAGTTCAAAGCATTGGGACATTTTCAGGGTAGAATTATTAATTGTCACCTATGTGCTAGAGCACACAAGCAATTCAGAAGTAACAAGCATCCACAGAAGCTCCATGTTCTGTTTACTCTGTTTTTACAGCATTTATTGCACATCTTTCCCCATAAAGAGTGTTATGATTGATAAAAACAATGAAAATTGTGATTTGTGTTGGCAACCACTTTTTATTTATTTATAAAACACATGATATTTATTTAGGTAAGCCGTGCAAAATCTTAGAAGCATATAGCTACATAAAACTACAGTGAAAAATAAGACATTTCACCTTAAAATATCTGGAAGTAGAAATGGAAACCAGCAGAAATGGAAACATCCCCGTACAGAGGTCTAAATTTGTACTTGTGTACAATATTTGTGTAAATACACATCATTTAATTTTCCTTAAGTAGGGCTTTTCTTCGGCCACCATGTCCTATTGACAGCATGTCTGAGATTACGGCTCCATCAGTCCATGGCAGAGTCAGTAGTGACAGTGAGTTTTTACAGCTGCTCAGGAGGAAGCATCATGTGAATTTGCCTTCGTTGCAGCTCTCCAGAGATTTCAGCACCAGTGGACCTCATGAAGAATTGATTTCCCTGCCTCTTTAATTCTGCCCTGCTCGTCTCTCTTTAGTGACCACGCTATTGCAGTCATTCAAGTAGTGTCACTCTGACATGTGACAAACAGAATAAGTGGATAGTTGTTTTTCCTTCAACTGTTTTCCTATCTCTGGATAAAAATATAATGGTCTACTCAATAAGATGTCAATATATCATTTGTTTGAACATGGTGTTCTGTCAGCCTGTTCAGTTGTGTAGTGTGGACGTAACATTTGCTCAACGGGGACCCTGACTGCTCCCTGTCCAAACGGGCAAGGGTACATATTGACATTTGGAGACTTTAGTGTGTGATGGATATAAATTAAGTAATTACTCCAAAAGGAGCTGCTGAAACACTGTGTGTGCTATCCCTATACATTAACCTTTATATTGCTTTTTCTTGATTTGTTGGTCTACTTTTAGAGTCCTGGGAGGTTCCTTTTGAGGAAATTTCAGATCTGCAGTGGGTGGGAAGCGGGGCACAGGGAGCTGTCTTCCTCGGAAAGTTCCACGGAGAAGATGTGGCTGTAAAGAAAGTTCGGGACATAAAAGAGACAGAGATCAAACACCTCCGCAAACTCAAGCACCCCAACATCATAACTTTCAAGTAAGGAAACTTATGATGGTATCCAACAGGTGTATGTAGCAACATCCCACATTTGTTGTATGCATAAACCTGACTTTTGATAATACTTAATTAACTGCTCACCTGTGCTAAATTATCTGAATGTCTTGCCTCTAGGGGTGTGTGCACCCAGGCTCCTTGTTATTGTATCTTGATGGAATATTGTGCCCAAGGCCAACTGTATGAGGTGCTAAGAGCGGGCCGTAAAATCACCCCTTCCCTCCTGGTTGACTGGTCTATGGGCATCGCAGGTGGCATGAACTACCTTCATCTCCATAAAATCATCCACAGAGACCTCAAGTCCCCAAAGTAAGTCTACACAGTTACCCCAGTGAGAAATTCAGAAAACACACAACATATGAAATTTCAAATCTGAATCTGGATTGTTTCCACATGAAATTCATTCTAATCTAAACTTTGCAGCATGCTAATTACACATGATGACCTCGTAAAGATCTCTGACTTTGGCACCTCAAAGGAGCTCAGTGACAAGAGCACTAAGATGTCCTTTGCCGGCACCGTAGCCTGGATGGCTCCTGAGGTGATTCGGAATGAGCCAGTGTCAGAGAAAGTGGACATCTGGTAAGTCTTATAGATCTTTAAACGTACACTAACATACTAACAACTGTTAGATACACCAGTTCAAGTGCTTGTTAAAGCAAATATCTCATCAGCCAATCACATGGCAGCAACTTAATACATTTAGGAATATAGTCACGGTCAAGTCGGCCCACTGGAATTCAAATCGAGCCTCAGAATGGAGACAAGATGATTGAAATGATTGACTTCTGAATGTGGCAGTGTGGCATGGTTGTTGGTGCCAGACTGGCTGGTCTGAGAATTTTAAAAAAAATTGGGGAGCACAACCATCTCTAGAGTTTACAGAGGATGGTCTAAAAAAGAAAAAAATATTTAGTGAGCAACCTTAATGATGTCAGAGGTCAGAGGAGAATGGCCAGAATGGTTTGACATGGTAGAAAGAACACAGTAACTCAAAAAAATACTGGTTTTAACCAAGGTATGCAGAAGGGGGGTGAAATAAAAAAAACAAAAAACGAACAGAAACATTTCTTTAGGTTACCAACAAAATAATTCAAAGGGTGTAGAATGCCGGAAGGAACATTTCTAGTCCTACCCCCCCCCCCCAGTCAAATCAAAACTTCAGAGATATATTCAAAAAAGCACAATAGAAAAGTAAACAATTACAAAACCTAATATAAGAGGAAAACCCCAGAAAAAGACCACAGCAGAGAGTGCATTTCAAGCTCACAACGACATTTTACTTTGACTTAGTGTTGTGATTTAGCAATCGTCTTAAACACATTGGCAGTTTGAAGAGTGTTTGTGATCCCTGTGTTAATGAACTGAACTATCTTTTGCTGAAAAGATCTTGACCTTGATCTTGCTTACTTAATAAATAAAGGTCCTTTGGAGTGGTGCTGTGGGAGATGCTAACTGGTGAGATCCCTTATAAAGATGTAGACTCATCTGCCATCATCTGGGGTGTAGGAAATAACAGTCTTCAACTCCCCATACCCGAGAGCTGCCCTGATGGCTTCAAGATCCTCCTCAGACAGTGCTGGTGAGCAAACGTCTGGAATGAAATGGAAAGTTGGACTGAAAAAGGAAAATAATGAGCACAGCTCATCTGTGGTTATTGATTTTACAGTGCCTTCTAAATACACAGCTGTCTTTCCCATCTTGGATTTTTGCAGGAACTGTAAGCCAAGGAATAGGCCGTCATTCCGACAGATCCTTCTCCATCTGGATATAGCATCAGCTGACGTTCTGTCCACTCCACAAGAGACATACTTCAAGTCTCAAGTATGGCTAGTTCACTAATGCCCCCACCTTAACATATATAATATATACACCAGATAAAAAACAAATTCACAGTCATACACAAATTCACAAACACCCATGAATGATTGTACAATTATTACATTATTACCATTCAAAGGAGAGCCGTTCTGAAGGTCAGCTCTATCTGGACATTGCACTGTAAAATATTTAACTGTACAATCACAGTAAATTACTGTGTGTATATGGCACTGAGTAAAAGTCTTAGGCCACCATTGGATTTGCTATCTTATAGCAATGCTATAATGACAATTCAGTATAATTTTTTCACATCCATATTTATTCAACACATCCAGATAGATACATAGCACTTTAGCAATATGTTCAAATATAAATACTGCATTTTACTTTATAAATCACACTTGGGGAAAAAAATTACTTTCTTGTAATAGGCACATTTTTATATACTTTACAATGAAACACAAAAATATGCTATGATACTGTAAATCATCACAGTTAAAGCCTGTGAAATCTTGGGAAGAATTTATAGTGGGGTTAATATAAATGTGCTGTCATCAGGCTGAATGGAGAGAGGAGGTGAAACAGCACTTTGAGAAAATTAAATCTGAGGGAACTTGTCTCCACCGATTAGATGAGGAACTGATCAACCGACGCAGGGAGGAGCTCAGGTATATATTTTTTATCCATAGCCCCCCTGTTTCATCTAAGTTCTGGGATAAAACAGAATATAATGGTAATTTTACTATTTCCTGTTTCTCAATGTCACTTTCTGTCCACCCTCCGGGAGTAAATAAGTGCATTGTGTGCACATCTATTGTGGAGGATTTTGATTCTCTCATGTGGTTGCACAATGATATTAGAGGCCTCTTTTATCGCAGGCATGCATTGGACATCCGTGAGCATTATGAGAGGAAACTGGAGAGGGCCAACAACCTTTACATGGAGCTCAGTGCTGTCATGCTGCAGCTGGAGCTCAAAGAGAAAGAGTTGCAAAGGTACAAATTAATCCACAAAAGCTTTGTATATTTCTGGTATACACTCTTGCTGACACTCTTACACAGAATTAATAAGTCACGCTGCATTCACACTTTGGTGTTTAGGAGAGAACAGTCCTTGGATAAGAAGTATCCGGGCCTGTTTAAGCACCATAGTTCCAGACAGGGCAGCTCCTCCAACTCCATGGATAAACTCATCAAGAAGAGAAATGTCCCACAGAAACTGCCTTCAGGAAAGAGGTATGACAGCTCATTCCAGTGAATTATTTATGTATTTATAAATTAAAGTTTTATACTAAAATGGATAAATGAATATTCGTTAGGCTCGGGTAACACCCGGCATTTACAGTACAGTGATATAGTAGTAGTATGGTAATGAGTTTGTAATAGGTAAGTATTATGGTAATACCATTTTATTTTGTTTACAACTGCAGGGTAATACTAAAACTTGTTAATGGCATGAAATAAGGGTTTGGGACATAATATATGACAACCCTTTATATTTTGGCTATTAAGAATTTTATTCACAAACATTTTCATGTGATGGTAGATGTTATATAATTCTTACTACCACTCTATCACCCAGATTTTATTTTGGAAACAACATGGTATTACTGTAATATTATCTCCTCAATGCCATACTGTTACATTGTTATTACAAAGCAGGACATTGCATCAGATATAGTATAAGATATAGTAAGATAGTTTTACCATAATATTATCCCTCTTTTACGAAATGTTTACCATACTGTTACCATGGTGTTACTGTACTGTGATGTAAACTGGCTTGTGGATTAGAGTTGTTGACTAACCCCTCCTACTCTTTCAGGCCAGACATCCTCAAGTCTGAGGTAATCATTCCAAAAATGGATTCCTCTGTAATGCAAGTCACCATCCCAGCCTGCCCCAACAGAAGCTCCACTTCTCCTAACCGGTCTCGGAGGGTAAAGACCCGACATCGCAAGCCTGGAAAGGGCAGCAGTGGGGATCTAGCTGGACTTAAGGCTAATCAGTCCTCCCCTAACAGGGACTCAACTGCCCAGGCTAACAGTTCTACCACTAACACCTCTAAGCAGCTGCTGGAGCCATCTGCTGCTCTGCGAGGCCTCAGCCATGAGCAGCAGCAGAGGCAGCTCTCCTCCTCCAGCCCTGACCTCATCTGTACCACACTAGAGGCAGAGGCCCAGGGAAAAGGAGAGTCCACGGTTGGTGGGCTGGAGAGAGGGGGGAGCCTGAGTGCCTCTGCGGGTCTAGGCGGGTCAGAGGCCGGTGCAGCCGGCATTGATGATTTCACAGAAACTCCTCCACGCAGCGACACTCCCAGCGAGGATGCTGCATCATTCCCCTTCTCAAGCAGCCCAGACTCGCCATGTGGGAGGGGGGTGGCGGCAGGACGTGGATCTCTGGGATCTCCACGCCTCGGAGATGGAGAGGACAAAGATGAAGGAGCTGGTGCTGTAAGGTTGCCCCGGGGGGCATCAGGGGGACTTGGGACTCAGCACCTTACACCTTCAGCCATTCTATACAGGGCAGCTATCACACGGAAACAGGTACAGTGCTGGATGTATGTCATCTAGTGTCATATTTCTGTGTTCCTCTTAGAGTGATCTTATATAGAGGGGGAAGGCCTGACCTATTAATCAGGCCAATTTTTGTTTTTTTAATAATCAGCAGCAGACGATTATTACTTTATTAATCAGCTGTTTATTACTCAAGTAATCACAATTTGTCAATAAGTCAGGATAACTTTATTTTTTATACAAAAGTTTATTGGACAAAGTTTAAAAACATGCAGACTAGGTAAATGTCTGCATATTATTTGTTATTATTAAACTGTTATATTTAATGAGATTGTGGGGGGGATCTTGACCCATCTGCATCGCTTATCGGCCATTGGCTTCCCTGAGTTCTAAAGATCAGCACTGGCCAAAGAAAACCCCATACTGGCCCATCTCTAATCTTCAGAATCTAGAATGTACTTCTTGAATATAAGCAAATGTCTGTTAGATTTAAACCACTGAACCAATGAGTTCACACAATGCTGATGGAGCCTTTCACTCCCACACGACTCTCTGTTTGTTAGTATAGCCGTGTTTAGATCTTGTGTTGCCCGGCAACGTTCCAGCACTGCACACAGGAAGTGATTTGTTCTAAGCCAGTACAGACTGAAGCAAAAGCAACATTGTGCTGGTAAAGCAAGATGACTGCAAACAAATAAGTGCTCGCAAAACGTTTCAGAAGTGAATTCTACCGCTCAAAAACCTGGCTGTTCAGCAGTTTGATGGGATAAATGCCTCTTGTCCCCACTCACCCCTGCACTGCTGCTGTATAGACACGAGTGCTCCCTCAGTTTTGCTTGACAGGGACGTATCATACAAATAAAGTTAATATCTGTTCATGAGGGCCAAACAGAAATAGTAATAATAACATCAAGAAAAGACATCACAGATATGCACTGCAGCTATAACCTTTTGACGTGTGCATTTTCCTTTTTCTGACTATAGAGGCGTGGAGTATCGTCAGAAGAAGAGGAGGGTGAAGTTGACAGTGAGGTTGAGTTACCAAGGAGACGGTGAGTAACTTCATGTCCTTCACTAATGGAAAACTTACTCATAGACATAAAATTATTTCCAACTTGCATCACTCTTTCATGTTGCCAGTTCTCTAATAAGAAAAAAACTGGATTTTAATCTCTCCAGGCGTCCAACCAGCATCACCAAGTGCCAGTCTGTGTCTACGTTCAGCTCAGAGAACCTGTCAGTGTCGGATGGCGAGGAGGGCCACACTACAGATCACTCTCACAGTGGCACTCCTGACGTGGTCAGCACCAACACGGATGACAGGCTGGACGACCGCAGCGACGACCTCCTCTCTCAGGGGTCAGAGATCCCGGCAGACAACACGGACCCCACACAGGCTTCTGACGGCCTGTCGGAGAGAGATGGAGCCATGAGCCAGGCCAAAACTCAGCAGGGTGAAGGACAGAATCCTAATGAGGTAAGTCAGCTCCACAGACGATTTGCATTTGTCAGTTTGTGTCGTCTTCCTACAGCGGTGGTGGAACATCTAAAAAAGTACTGCATAAGAAACATAGTCATGACTCTACAACTGTAATTTTTTCACATGTTCTCAGGCAATGAAAATTCTAATATAATCTAAAAGTCCTATATAACAGAAATCTGCAACTGCATTTAAGCTGTCATTATGTGGGCTGCTTATTTCTTTGTTGTGACAGAATTATGTCTCTGTTGTATATGTAAGACTTATTCAAAGATGAAGAAAACCAAATGATTTTTATTTTAAAGTGATCATACACCTATACAACCTATTTAGGGGTACTTTATTCCATTTCTGCCAATAACCCAGAAATGACCCAGAAATGTTACATTCCAGGCCTTATTATGTCTTCCACGTGTGTGAAATAGATTTTCTCCTTCTGCTCTCTGTTTAGAGTCGGGCCCTGTGTGACGATTCTGACTGCGACAGCGCTGAGCTTGACCAGTCAGGTAGTGGAGAGCCCAGTCGTCCCCCTAGTGCTGGAGCCTGGGTACCACCATCACAGTCCTATCAGGGGTCTCCACAGGTGCCACATACAGGACCACCATAGATCACTGGACACGAGCCAAGACCTCAAGCTACCCTACAACGAACAATCATTACAGACACACATCAAGCTGTCAGTGCAGTACATTACTGTTGTTATGAGGGGTCACACCTACTACACCACTCAGACTATGACAAGTTGACTTATGGTGTCTCATAAGGCTGGCAAACCTGCATCAGATGACATAGGGCATTTGTCATACCCTGACATTCAATATCTTGGCAGCTTTAACATCAGATAAATGCCATTTAAGTTCAGTAGGGTTTTTTTCTGGCAAAAATAGTTACCAAGGTGTAACCTTAGCCACTGCTCCAGTTCAGCAAAAACTCACAGACGCACGCACAAGAAGATGCCACACTTGTTGTCCTTTAAACACTCTAACCCTCACTCTTGGAGCATCCTGCCCGATACTCCACACACTAATGCATCAAATACTAATGAATAATAATGTAAATATTCATTACATACCACATGAGAAATATCTAACTTTATTTTATTTGTAAGATAAAAATGTAAGACTAAACGATATGCAGCCCTGTGAACAAATGCATGACTACATGTTTATAATTTATGGTTTGAATGTGTCAGTTTTATATTTTGTGAAAGTTTACACTTTTTTAATCCTGAAAGTATTACTTGAGTTATTTTGATTTTGTTAATAAATGTCAGCACTTAAGTAAAAAAAAAAGGAATGAAAACCTCACCAGGACATGAATCATGATGCATAATTAGGGTTCTTGATAGGTGATATATTTTTTTTACCCTCTGAAAACTGAGTTTCACATATACATGAGACACGATGAGGTTTTTATTAAGCCTATCCATTTTATGACAGGGATGGGAAAACTGCAGATCAACTAACATGTACTGCTACCATTTTATACACACTCAGGTGCCAGTTTTGTTAACTGCCAGGGTCTGATACAATAGTCCTGCAATAAAGTATTCACAGTGGTTATGTTTCATTTTTACTAAAATTGAGGTATTGATTCAACTGCATGACCGTTTTAGAAGATGTATGCTGTTGAATCGTGTTGCATTACAAAAAAAGTGGTGTTATTCACTCTACTGTTAATGGTATAAATAAGATGGACAATAATGTAGGAACTAGCGGTGTTGAAAATAGACATTTCAGAGATGCTGATAATTCGGCATCAATGCAGTGACAGCACGTCACTGATTATAGCCACATAACATTGCCTGTCGATTTTCCAGTTGCTGAATATTTTAATTTAATTTATAAAGAAATGTTTTATTTGTTTTTAAATTAATAATTATCAGATTGCTTACATTGATTGAAGAAAAGTGGGCGTTTGAGTTAATATAGAAAATTGAGAATGCAATGCAAGCAGTGAAGATGCACATCACAGAAACAGCTGTCAGAATAATGCAACACAACAAAGCCACATACAGCAGCCACACTGTAACATAGATGCCTCTAGAATTGTTTAAAATATAACATCTATTAACATATGATTTATTGCAGCACTGTTGTAATGGACTATTACCTTTAGATGAGTGTACCTAATAAACTGGCAACTGTGATTGTCTTGTATTTATAGGATGTATATTTGAAAGACAGTGAATGTGTTTATAGAGAGTAAACAGAAAAGGCCTTTCTCATTCCACAAATACTCCATCTTTGTTCAAAAACTGGCACCTGAATCACAACTCATCAGCAGTTGTGATTCATTTTCAGTAATAGTATATTAGTTCTTCCCAAATCAATGTTGATGGGTCAAATAAGCAGACTTCCAGTATAGTAATGGAGTTGTGTAGCTCATGATGAAGACAGGCTTCATAAAAACCTCACCTGCACCTTTTACCCTTTAATGTAACTGCAGAAGTAGCCAGATAAAGATTAAAGCACTTCTCTGTGGTGGTTACTAGTAAACAGTAAGTATCCTTTGGGTTTGAATAGAGATGTTTTGATTTTATACAGCATTGCACATTGTACCTGTAACATAGGAGTTATATCGAAAGCAAAAGTAATATGAGCAACAATAAATAATGTATTGGTTTAAAAAAAAAAAACAACAAAACGTGTGTTTGTTTAAGAAGACTTGTGGCCATGTTATAGCTACAGTTTGTGCTGTTGCTACGTCACACACGACAGCTGAATGAGAAATAAATGACTATTTTCAATGACTTTAAGCATGTCCAAACTCATCTGGTCTCATTTCCTGACTTTCAAATGTGTCCTTTCACTCCTACCAATAATTTACAAAACAATCTCCCACCATTGACGGTTTTACTCACTGTAAACAATTAGTAAAATAAAGAAATCAGTAAATAGTTCATTAGTTCTTCTGTCCAGGTGAAACAATTTTGGGTTTGCAAAAAAAAAAAAATCCTCCTCCAGCATCTCACTCTTGGGAATGTCTTGATTCTAACCAGGACTGTTAGACAATTTTCACCCATCTATTAAATCACTATATATTATATACAATATAAAAACATATTTATTAAGCAGTAAATCCAATTTCTGCCAATAATCAATCCAAACAGTTGCACACTAGACCTTCAAATCCAATACAGACAAAAGGTGAATAAAACCATCGTTTCTGCTGCCATAATAATGACCATCAATCAGTTAAGCATTTCACATCTTTTTTTAATTTCTGCATTTCATTTCAACAATTTAATTGTCTACAATAGTTTGAAAACGTGCACAAAAACGTGAGTTTCTTCATCCTGCAAAGAATAATAAAAAATAAAATCTGACCCAGGCAAAAAGGATAGCAGGAAACTAGTGTTAATTCTATAATTTTTCCTTCTAGTTAGTCATAATTTAATACCTCAGCATAATATACTTATAAAGACCAATATGTCTTGTAGTTTTTGCCCCTTGCAGCATTCCCCAGCCCTGCATTAAAAAAAATATTTTCTCTATTTAAAACAAACATTTCAATGTTATCATCTTTATCGTCGTTACTATGGTCTTAGTAATTTCAGAGAAAAGAAAATATTTTCCTGTCATTTAGGCCCGCTTCTAGTCACCGAGGCCCACCCACAATTATGAGAATCCAATATACAATAATGCGCCAAAGTCCTGATCGGGAAATAAAAACTGATGGAAACACAGGAATGACACAGAAACAATTAATCTACAAATTAGAGGTGAGACATAGTGTAGCTTAAAATTCTCCTTTGCACCCACACTTGACAAGGGATACATTTCCTTCTGACACAAAAGTTGTTTCTGTCCACATATTCAACCTGGGATCATTTACGCCCACTGAAACCTGTTTAATTCATCACACAGAGCTTACAGTTTCAAACTGAATATGGCAAATATCAACAATTCCTACTCTTACAAGGAGCTGTGTATATTAAATAAAAATAAATAGATATTTAAAAAGGAAGGGAAAGAACAGTCCATCTATAATGTTATTGTCTTTTTTTCTTCATTTTTACATTTTCTAAGGAAAATCTGACATAAGAAAAAACATTTGCCTTTTCAGATTTTTCTAAAACTTTTTACCTATATCAAGAAAGTCATACAGATATACAACAAAATAAGAGGAAAAAAATACAACAGAAGGAAGTCCTTTAAAAAACTATATGCAAAGGGAATTTAAAAACAATAAATAAATAAAATACCAATACCATGATGATGGTGTAATTACAACTTATTAGGTGTCTAACCAAAGCAGAGGAGAAAACTGAGTTTATAGTACTTGGTTTTTGCATTAAGTTCAATAAGGGACCTCTTGGTAAAAAGTAGGGGAAGGGGTTACGTTAGATGCTGATGATGATGATCCTCCATGTCAGTTGGCTGCGGGTCCAGTAGCTTCAGAGGAAAGCCTGAAGAGCACAAACAAAAAGATTTCTACTTCAATATTTGGTTTAAAAACAGTGAAAGGATGATTTAAGTTATAGTTAATATGGTACGGCTAGGTAAAACGTGAATCTGTGCATGAAAAACTGTACTTTCTGTTGAGCTGAACAAGTAGTGTGATGTATAAGTTGACAATATCCTCAATTTACACTCATTACATTTTTCTTGTTCCAGCCAGGAACAAGACAAATACTATTCACATAATTCAATTCCAAGACATGTATTTTGTCCAAATTGGGACTTGTGCTCTGTGAAAACTGAAGACCCTCTTGTTTTTTAAAATTACTTTAAGGCTGCAACTAACTTTTTTTTTCTTAAAATCAATTACTTGTTTGGTTCATAAAGTCAGAAATTGATCAGTTTCCCAAACCTCAACATCATAATGTTCTTAAATGTTTTTCTCAATGGAGCAAAGAAACCTGAAAATATTCATAAGAAGCTGAAAAATCAGAAAGCTTGTTTCAATTATAAAAAAACAACAAACAAACAAAAACAAAAACAAATCCAAACCAATTATTATCAAAAAATACGCTCTTATCTTGCTATAACCATATAGACTGAATTTCATATACTACTTTTCATGCCAGCTACTAAAATTCTGTGAACTTGAAAATGTTGTCAGCTTTATGGAAATGCAATGTTCTAAAACCACTTTGATTTAAAAAAATAAAATAAAATTTAAATAAAAAAAAAAAAAGACTTAAAACTAGCAGTGTAATGATTTGTGATCAACACCAAGGAAGAAAATGTATGTTATGAATCTGCACTATAAAAATACCATTTAATTGAATGAAATCCATTATTAACTAAAAATATGTAAACTTTGCATTCTAATCAAAGGCTTAATAATAGGGGTGTTTCCACAGAAAATTGCATGGCAGTTTTTGACTTGGTCTTCTGATGCAAGTAAAGCATTCGTTGACTATTTTTCATTAGTATTTTGAAATTACTAATCATTAAAAGACACTAACTAGCTGAAAGGACAAGAGACTACAATTACAAGGTATTATTTTGCAAAGGTGTCAGGTTGCATTAAATATGGTGGTTATTTGTTACTCAGAGACAGAAAAGGAGATAAGTGTTTTTTGCAGAAGATTATGATGGCAGTAAAGCTAAACTTTGACTACTTGGGTTAAAGTGTCATGACTTAATCGTTTGTTATGATTATGCACAACAAAAGAGGAAAACAAACTAACCCCTTTCAGACATCATAGTAATATTTGCTTTAAATATTTTTTAAAAAGGCCTCATAGGAATGGGAGAGACACATCAAACTAAGGCTAAAGAAATGTCACCCTTGACAAAGTGGAAAAAAAAACCTGAAACACAGCTGGACTGCTTTGGGATGGATGTGCCCTAGTAGACTACAGACTTACTTACCGAGCACTGATCAGATACTGAGCCAGGCTGATACTGGCATGAGATCCAGTGATGGTAACCTGTCTGTCAGTTGAACCCTCAACAGGGTTGGCGATCTTGATCTGAGCGCCTGACATCTGACGGATCTCATTGATCTTTGCGCCCTGACGGCCGATAATGCAACCGATGAACTGTGAACAAGGAAAACGACGAGAGTGCCTCAGCAACTTCAATCCCAAAAGGAAACAAAACATGAAGAACATGTGTCATGTTTCTATGAGACTCACGTCGTTTGGAATGGTCAGCTCTTGAGAGCCAGTTTGTGCAGAGGCATCCATCCCAGCTACACAAATGCAAAGAAACCACATTAGTGTTGACTAAACAGAATATTACCAGAGGTTGAGCAATAGTAGATTTTTAAAGCCCATAGAATAAGATGCTTCGATAGTTTAAAGCACGGCAAAGTTGGTTTCAAGACTGTAGAGTGATGCTGGATCTCAGGGAGACACTAACTTCAAAATCAAGTACTGTTTGTATTTCAGTGTCAGGGTTTTCATACAGTTGTTAATTAACCATCAAAAGAAAATCACATTCGCACATACACTACCAGTCAAAAGTTTAGACCTTTGGACCACATTAAATGAGAAGGTGTGTCCATAAATTTGACAGGTAGTGTATTTTCAGCAAAAATGGCATTTAAATGATCACATAGTGGCAACCGTCTCCACATGATGCCAGGTTCCACAGAGGCTAACACATTGGTAAAATGTATCAAAGCACATTAATTAGCTAAAATTATTAATTGGTCAACTTCTAAATGATACAGATCTACAGCAATAAAAATTCCTCTTTCAACATGTCCACCTACCCTGGAAGCCCTGGTTGCTGTGTGCAATGGGGAAGGGGCTCTGCTGCATGGCCAGCTGGTGAAGTTTGGTGAGCTGTGGAAACAAGGAAAGAAGGGACATGGAGAGGGGGGAAAAAAACAAACAAAGACAGGAACACGAGTGAGGAGGGTAATTTTAAGATACATCAATGGTGAAATTTGTAATATTTCCCTTTTGTAAGTGGTTATCATGATGATGAGAGGAAATGTGAAATGAAACATGAGGCCCATGATTTAGCCTTAAGTGTATTTGGAAAAAGAATGTTGGATGTTAAAATTTTACTGTTAAGTCTTTTATAATATGGATGCATCTATCAAGCAGAGGTGGTTGGAAAAAAAAAAAAGAATCAGAGATGACAAGAGGGTGGCATGGCTTCCCAGGACCGAAGTTACAAATATTTTGGATCACTTACAGAGGGCCCTTCACTTACATCAGGCTGTGGAATGGCGTGCTGCCCTTGGACAGCATATGCCTGCAAGGAGAGAACAGCACTTAAGAGGGTGTGGCACTGTCACACAGAATGAACTCTAATATCCATCAGTTCACTGTCCTCACTGTGCTATATAAACACAACCAGACATGCTAGAGACAGCACAGCAGCTACCAGAACAATTCAAACTATAATTGAATTCCTTTGACCAGAACAGCTTCAGGACATAGTGGAAATGTTTAAAGAGCATAACAGTGGACACTATGTGGCCAGACAATACCAGTTACACTTTTAGATAACGATACAAGAGGTTTAGTTGCTTACCTGACCACCCGCAAAGATGACAGGAGAGCCTGAGGGTTTGGGTCTGTATGGGATGGTTACTCCCTTTGGTGGAGACTAAAAAGATAAACATTCACCACTGACAAACCAATGCCAACACCACAACAATAAATTCATCAAGACTATCAATGAGTGTCATTATAAATGCAAAACAGCACAATATTCAGTGAATGTACCTCGAGCATGACCACACAGATCTGCTTGACACACTCAATAATGGACTGTGGGGTCCCTGCAACAGTAATTGCACGCTCTGTTGAGTTGGGCAACATGTCCCCTGCTACTTGTACCTGAGCTCCCGCTGACTGTAGAAACAAAACCAGCAAGAGTTAGGACACATCAGGAATCAGTGTACAGAACTTTTACAAAAAGAGAGAAAAGTGACAAACCTCTCGGATTTCCTTGATCTTGCAGCCACCCTTACCAATGAGTGAGCCACACTGGCTGGCAGGCACAACGAGGCGCATGGTAACTGGCGGTTTGCTGGTGGCTGTACTGTTAGTCATTGAGTTGCTGATGTCCTACAAGAAAAACGATAACGAGAACATTCCATGTCTAACTGCTCCAACACGTTTTACTGTACTGTGGTAAGTAACGTCTTCCACTCGGGATCTCTTAATCAAAACAACACCAGAAAACCTAGTTGTCAATGTCTAGAAGACATTGAGCAGCTGTGAACCATTTGAGACAATGCACACAATAAAATGAAGGGGAAAAAAACCCACAAACAGCACTGTTGTATACAGCAGAGCACCAATTGCTGTTAGCTTTATGATAGACAAAGGTAATGAAAAGCCATGCGACTACTGCTGCTGCTTAATACACAGGAGAGTGTTAAGGAAAGTGGAGTGTGTGAATGTAGTACATGTAGTTGCTTGTTTTGTAGTTTTGTAAAGCCATGGACATTTCATGGCAGAGACTGCATTATGTAAAGGGTTTTGGAAACATTTTGGCCAACATAAGTACACTACATACATACATATACACACACACACACACACACACATATATATATATATATATATATATACTCATTTTAATGAAGCAAGCAATTCTAACCTCTTCCAGTTTTTCAATGATCATTGAGAAGGCTTTGAAAATAGAGGTGGTGGGTCCCGCAAGGGTTATAATCCTCTCCGGACAGTTCCCCTCCGAGATGTTGATGCGAGCACCACTCTGCACAGACAAAAAAACCATAGAGGAAGCAACAAATCACTCTAAGTGTAATCATGAGTTAGTCCATCTAAATTTATGCACATCTCTTTTTGATCACATGTCAAAAACAATCTTACCTCTTCTCTCATCTTCTTGACTGACTCTCCTTTCTGTAAGTAAATCACATACACAATATTTACAAAGGGGCAGGGGATAAGTAGATAGCACCATTCAGCTAGTAAAAAAAAACCTTACCTTTCCAATGATGCTTCCAACCTCCTAAGGGGGGGAGAACACAAATGCATGTTAAAGCAATAAATGGAGTGATAATTTGAGTTTGTCTTTATTTCCACTGAAACACACATAATTACTGCTCCACACCTGCCATCCTACCTCAACATTTATAAGCCGAGACAACGAAGAAGTTTGACAGTGTTCAGAACAATTTGGAAAAGAATGACAGAGCCTTGGAAACAATGACATGGGTGCCTTTACTGCACTTCCTTCATTTTAAGTTTAGCATATTGGTCTGGTGCCAGAAGGGAAGAGCTTGATACACTGTAGTCCACTGGCTGGTCAACAGAGAATTGGCGCCTCTGGACCATTTTAAATATATGCACTGCGAGACAAAACTGCATTTTGCACCAAATATGTTGTCACATGGAGTGTTCATTGTCTCTGTATCTTCTGTATCTGTATCATTGTATCTTCTTCATAAGTGCATGTATTTGTAGACTACAATGTGCTGTGCTGGTATGATGACATGCTAGTTTCATAGCTGGCTCAGCTATCATCAGCCCTACACACCCATGATTGAAATGTAAGCCTGATCAAAACATAACCCTAATAAAATAAATAACCTCCCTTCTTTTTCATCATTGCTGTGTCTAACTGACAGTACTTTCTCAAACTAAGCAAATAACTACAAAAGGAAAGAATCGGCTTCCTGTATACAACAGCACAAGCATGCCTGTGTATGTGCATGGTCACATGATATGCAATTACAAGTATGTTAGTATAGATCAGGGGTCTGCAACCTTTAGTATTAAAGTATCCTCTCCACACAAAATAAATTTAATCTGGAGCCACAAAACCTATTTCACCCATAAAATAAAGGTATCATGTATAGTTCTATATATGCTGTAGATATGCTAAATATAAAATAACTATAGTTTGATGCATTTATGGAAATTAAGAACTACAATATATTGTTTGAGGAAAACATAAAAAAGTAAAGAAATTAACCCACTACTCCAGACCACACTACATCTCCAGACCACACTACATGCTCAGTGGTCATTTGAGTTTGACTCTGATATAAGGGTATATTCTTACATGAAACACACATTCTGGACTCTAATCATTTTGACTGAAAACATCGTTTCCAAGTGAACCTAGTAGTATGAATGTAGATAACAGGGATTAGGAATGGCTATAGAGCATTGCGGGCAGTCACACTCACCTTCCCATGCATCAGTAGCCTTATGGTCAGGGTGACATTAAGTCCTCCTTCAACCAGAGTTGAGTCCATTGCTGCAGCTAAATCCAGACACTAAACTGGCCAACGGAGTGAGTCTTTAGTCACTTGCTGAAAGTCTAAAACAGTGGAAAACGTGAGCATTAGAGACAAATGTAGAAACGGGAACTTACTATTTAGTCCAGGGCTACTGATAACACAGACCAGTTAAGTGATCCAAGGCAGTAAATATTATGTAGACGAGTTAGTGTAGTTTAGCAAAGAATAAGACAATTCAGGCCAGTAATTCATACAAGATTGGCCCGAGTCCACTAATTCACGTTAGCACAATGACCCACTGTCTCTCTCTGTTGCCATGGCTATTTCCTGGAACTAACTAGCTGTGACGACATACCTTGACGCTTATTTAGGGGTTTTAATATACGATACTAAAGCTTAAACTATTTAATAGTAACTAAGTCGAATGAGGGTCGAGAGAGGCAAGAGAAGACTGAATAACCGTAACATCTCAAACACTGTTCTATTTTGAAAAAAGCAACTCAGTCAGTCACGCAAGTTAGCGATAGGGGCTACGCTCGATGGCACTGAAACATTCCCGAATAACATCTCTGCTTTTCCACTTCACAAACGCGTTAATAAAACACACACAGAACGCAGCTGATGGCCGTTAACCCTCGGCCGTTATCGAAGCTAAATACGGTTCGGTAATTTTCCATCCAGCTCGCTAGCATTAGCATCGTGCGCTCCAGTGAATAGCCGGGCCCCGCGGCCTACGAAGCGCGCTGAGGTACACAGAGTTATTGCTGTCCTTCATCCCGAAAGTGGGGGGGAAACAAAGGTATATATGTGGAGTCTTACCCGAACCGTCCCTTGAAGAATGTTCAGGGGGTGGGTAGGGTGGCAAGGGTGGAAGGGGAGAGGTTCGGGAGGGAGTTTTAAAAGGATCCGGGGAAGAGGGAAGCGACGCCGCTGTTCGATCGGACTCCACTCTTCTGCTTAGCACAAAAGACAAAATGCATTCAACTTTGACCCCTTGAAGACCCCGCCCACTACATCGATATTCCGCCCATATATAAGCCCCGCCTCCTCCCCCTCAAATTGTCAACACTTTTAAAATACAGCAAGGCTTCAACATTCAGTCAACTAATCGTTTCTTAATCGAACGTTTAAGTGTTTTTTTTGGGCCAGGCTCTACTAGAAGTTAATTTCCCACATTCTCACACACCTGCTTATACCTAAAAAGGGACATCCTTTACAGCAAAGCATTACTTTCCATTTCAATTTCAATTTCCTAGCTTGGGATTAATAAAGTATCAATCAATCAATCAATCAATCAATCATCACCGAGATGGGCATTTTCTATAAAGCACTGACAGTCATGTCCTCTAAAGACACCCTTTGGGACACTGTCATGTAGGGGCAGTAGGGAACTTCTTAACGGCACCATCTTATGACTTTAATTATTACAGGAAGGGACACACTTTTTGTTTAACCGGTGCATTTCACTTTTTTCCACATTAAACATGACCTGTTTTTGCTACTGTAAGAAGAGAATTTTTACATGTACTGTATTATTGGGTACATCAATTGTGCAGGTGTTGTAAAGATGTATTTTATCAAATTGATTCTATTTTTTCAGTGTCAACTGATTAAAACCCAGGAAGCTTAGACTGTCCAGACCAGTTTAATGTATATTCAAAATATAAACCAATAATATGTTTTTAAATGTGCTTACAATATTTAGTAGTTCATACTTACAGGTCACTTAACATGAAATCTATATATGACTTGCAGATTAAACATGGGGTAAAATTCAATCACTACACTATTTTTAAAGCACACATTATTGATAAGATATGATAAAATAAGATAAGATAAGATAAGATAAGATAAGATAAGATAAGATAAGATAAGACTGCCTATATATCTTTAAACAAATATCATGTACATTTCTCTATAAACGAATAGCTTTGTTGGTTGTTGGCTGATCAATTTGATCAACAGGCACAACCAAAATGCAAAGTTCTAGCAATATTTATGTTCCCTGCTGATGACACACTGCTGCAGTTACCTCTAAATCCAACAGATGGCACAAAAACACTGCGACACTCTCGATTCAGCTTTTTGCAGTTGTCTTTAAAATAGAACATTGTTTTAAACTTTCCTCAGTGTGTTCACTGGGAATTCTAACCTTACAGTCTGAGAAAGGAAATCACCTGAATTAGTAGCATTTAGCACCTGGGCTCTTTGAGAAAGGTATTTCACCCAGTCATAGGTGTAAAATTAAAGGTATAATTTAAGGTGAAAATCTTACAAAAATTTTTTTGTTGTTGTTGAATGAGTCAGCACTCTCTCACTATATATAAATCCTCATAAAGCAACTGTGGGTTCTTGGTTTCAGTTACTAAGCAGTGGGAGCTAATACGTCTATTTATTGTATTATAGTGGTAAAACTGTCAGCACTGACTCACACAAAGGCAGACATGTGATCCAATTCCAGTGACTAAGAAGAAGCAACTGGTCAGTAACTAAACCATATCAATATGGCTGTAATGGCTATAAAATTATTGTTTGTCGGTTGGTTTTACCAACAATCTGAAGGAGTAGGCTCTTTTAAGTATCAGTTTGGTATTTGTGCCTTCAGGAATTTGTTTCATGATGATATTTGAAAATCTGACAAAATGATTTGTGCTGATACAGTATCCACATTCCCACAGGGAAGATTTCAGAAACTGACCCCTTGCCCTGAAAATAATGAACTTCAGCCTCATTATTTTTTAAATAGAATACCTAAAGTATGATTCATGACTTTCCCCATTTTTTGATGAATTGCCTTGTTTTCTTGTGAGGCTGTTGTTTTGTCAAATGATTGATGGAATTAATGGGGATTTAAATTGCCTGCTAGTGTTTATTTTTGAACCAGGGAGTATAGAGTCAAAGTGGTGGGTTGTGCAGTTAAATTTTTAGAATTATTATATTAGAATGTTAAAATGTATAAACCAGAAGCCAGAGGACACACAAAAGGAACAGTACAGCCCTTTAACCATGTGTCTATGGTCTGGATGATGGAGTTTTCAGCTTGAACTCACTTAGCACATGTTCATTAATCTGCTGCACATCAGAGCATAGACAGTACAATTAATCAATGGGTACAATCGCTTGCTATTTGTTACCAGTCTCTGAGTCCCTTGCATTATTAATCTTTTATAAAAAACAATTCTCCTGCCGCACTGATATCCTACACAGCATGATGTACTCACTGTCGTTTACATACAGAACACAATACATGAATCATGTCTGGCTCAGTTTCATTAATTCAAAATCACCATTTTCAATTGATCGCCTCTACACTGCTAGAAATTGAACCCTGCTATTCTGAAAGCAGTTTGTCTCAGTGCTTCCCCTATTTTCTCTGCCCTAATGTGAATCCAGCCAGTAGATGCTGGAGCTTGCTTTTACAAAACCATCTGCAGTCCTGCCTAAGTGGTGCCAGGCTTGGGGGGCTAGTGGTGTTTTTTGTAGTAGAACCATAGGTGACCAGATTTGCCCCCCAACAAGACACCGTCTCGCTCTAGTAACAGGTAAAACATTTATCCTAAGTGTTCCCCCAGCACGCTTTTTGAACAATGTTAAATGGAAAACACATAATGCTGAAGATTAAGTGCTTCAGTCATAACGAAAGATGATTAATTAGGTTAAAAATGCCTGTTGTTTTAATCTGAAGAGATTATATAGAGAAAAAGACGTGTTTTTCCAGTCAGCACATGATCTCCCTGGCCTTTTATGTATCTTTTCAACCAAGCAATAGTTTACATAACCATCAGCTTACTTAAATCTCACTATATTTCACAACATTTGCACTCTTGTGCACATCATCTACCCCCACCCCTCGTCACCACCACCACCACATTCAATGTATCCTCTCCTTGCTCCGTTTTTCTCCTCCACTGCTTTTATCTGACATGCCCACTGGCACTCTCTCTCTCTCTCTCTCTCTCCTGTCCTTCTTCCCTCCACTGAGTGGTCATTGATTACTGTACATGGATTTCATGACAAAATGCCACTCGCCCACCTGACATCCTCTTGTCAGCTCTGCAGGATGTCTTTTTTGATACCTGTTTAATGCTAATGGTGTTGTATTCCGACTGTGATCTGCATTCACATCTGAAATCACATTTCTGTCTTCATCTGTTTTCAATGTTATGCTGTATGGGCAATTCAGTTAAAGAAAGGAGACTGAAAATGTATTGTCTTAAGCTGTAAATAATACATCTTAAAGGAACGATATGTTAGAAATGTATTGTAAAAAGTGATACAATTAACATGATATGTCATCAGACACTAAGGAAACATTTTAGATTAAAATACCGACTTTACTAATGACAAAGTTTCATTTGTGGCCAGCAAACTCTGTTTATATTTGGAATTTTGGTCTGTTGCGCCACCTACTGCCAAGAAGAAAAACATTATCATGTGATAAGTCTTTGCTTCATTTGCCCAGAGATGATGCACTTTCCTATTCATTTTCCAACAAATGCTGGTGCAAGAAAATTAATCTACTTTGGCATTTATAAAAATAAGACAATGGAACAGTTTAGTATATATGTGTATATGCATGGACACATGCATAAATACTGGGTATATATTTGCAGGTCCTTGTTTACGTGTTTTAGAATCATTCTGTGGCAACCAACAGTTTTCAGTGTTTTGAATTAGGATGGTACCTGGTTTAAAATGCTAATTTTTGCTATTGTAAATGCAATTATTGTGTAAAACCCATGTATTTAATGTGAAAACCACATTTCCTTCCTCCAAGGTCACTGTTGGTGACATATGGAACTTAGTCTTTAAGCTTGATTCCAATACATTTTCCTAAACACACAGAGTCCAGAGAGCAAGACTAGTGGCTTGCATAACCGGTTCTTCCTGTGGAGGGTTGACATTAAAATGCAGACTGTTCCTCATGCTTGTGCCCCCAAGACATCACACCAATTATTTGTCACTGTGGTAGCAACCTATTTGTGGAATAGCCTCTTAAAATAAGAGTAGGGAGTCACAGACACTCTGCACCCTTCATGGTTCCTGACTGGACAGTTTATGAGGGCATGTGTGACCTCTCACTGTGACCCTGTAGGTCTGTCTAAATATACTAAGGATATAGTAATGTTGCACTCACCACAAACAAAGGAGCTTGGCTCAGTTCTCACATCTCCTGAGGAAATTTAGTCCCAGCAGTATCTCAGCTTCTCCACTTTGGTGAGCTTTGGTGAACAGGCCTGCTCAACTTGTCCAAAGCATGTCAAGTAAAACATTAATTTCAACTTTTCCACATCCTCAGTTACACATAGTTGGGGATGACAGAAGAAGAATGACAAATGATACTCATGATGCTCAGTGCTTTTGTTTTCTGTCTCAGTTTGATTGTGGAGTCCATGCCCAGCTTCACAGAGACACATACAAAACATGGATCATGAGCCATGGACCAAGACCATGAACACAAACTGTTCAAGGGCAAAAAAACAGCAGAAATACATGAAGACATTGACGAAAGGGGCCTGAATCCTAACAGACAGAACAGACCATTCTGATTAAGCTTACAACAGAGCTTGGCAGCTGATGGTGGAACAGCTTTCTCCCTCCTCCAAAACACTCTCTATATCATTCACAACTCACTGGCTTGACTGCAGAGAGGCAGGAGACAAAGCATAATCATCCCACTATTTTTATTCTCCTTGCCCAAAATGTGACAATTTTGCATGAGTTGTTTTTCTTACTTTATAATTTCACAGTAAAAAAAAAAGTGTATGGTTTATTTTAATTTAAAATGTCTAATGTGGACTAAATGAACCATTCAAATTAAAAGGACCATGAATGAAAACAATTCATATTTATCTCCATCTGGAACATAAAATCCCACTGAAAGAAGACGTTGTATGGCCATAATTAGACAAATACATCACCAACCATTATATTTACAAAAAATTAAAATGACAGGAATTGGTTTGTTTTTGTATTTACCCAACAACATCCATCTTGACTTTTAGAAGCTGTTGGTGCTAAACTAATTAGACATGGTCTGCTTGTGATGTAAGTATCTCAGGGAAAGCTTTATTGGAAAAGAAAATTATGTACCGCATTAAAGCTGGCAAGAAGCATTCAACTAATCTGCTTTTTTAGTATTTCTGAATGCAAAAAAGAAACTCTGGTTTGTTGTTATAATCGCCCATGCTTTCCTCCCCCTCTTTTAGTTTGGTTGTCCCATGTGTCCCTAAACACGATGTTTCTTCACTGGATTCAGGAAGTTCTTGTCTTTAAATAACTGACTTTGTTTTATTTTTTATAAGCTTTGCAAAAGAGCAGCTTAAACACACACTGTTGTATGTCATAATGACCACTAAAATGTGGGATCCTGCAACGGTGAAAGTGAAAGAATTACAGTTGACCACACCCGTGGATGTTCAGTGATAGAGTGGGTTATCTTCCTAACAATGGGTTGGGTTTTGATCCCAGGTTCAGCTAGTTGGCTAATGTGCATCTGGGCGAGACATTTAACCCAAAGCTAATTAGTGCATATGAATGGGTATGACCATAGACTATTTTCAAAAATGGATGGAGATTTCTGGTTTCCTCCGTAAAGTTAATCAGGAAGTGAAAAAATACTGACTAGCCACCAGGAGGCGACTCCACTAATTGCAAAAAGCACTCCTTTTGAATGGAAGATTATGGGGAAATGAGCCTACCCTCACTTGATTTATAACATCAGTAAAAAATTTCCTGAGTCACTGGTCTCATTCGCTTTACATGGTCCATCTTCAGTAAGCATATTATGTATGTTTTGTGAATTATTCTTCCATTTAAATGGAAAAAAAGACAATACAGTACTGTACATACAAGTGGATGCCAGTGTGATGGACAGCTGGTATGATTCAGTAGAAGCCTGGATGATGTAATGGCTCTGAACTGCCAAATCATAATAATTCTGGGGGCTTCAAAATAAAGTTTTGTATGGGTGACATCACGATTGGTTGCCACTTTTGTGGGATAGACAAAGCACTGTAGTGCTGTGCTGTAGTCACAGTCCACAGTAGCTGAAACTGGAGGCGAGGAGATGTGGAAAGGCCCTGTGGAAAAGTACAAGCTGAACAAAAAAGTATTTGGCTTATACAACACAACCTTCGGCTGGTCCTGTGGCCCCTTTGATATGCATATTTGGATCAAGTGCAAAATCATTAGTCATGTTCTCATCCAAACAGCAACCATTAATGTTGTAGCTGTAACTGGGCATTTTGTTGGAGAGAACTGATAGTCTTTTATTGTTAGTTTGATTTCAAACTGGGGATAGTCATATTTATACAGTTTATGGAAGCACAGACCTCCCAGTATATGTGTGTGTGCCTGTAATATGTGCATTCTGTGTTGCCATTATTCACACTGACAAAAATTTCTGACTATCTTGACTTTCATAGATTAAAGAGAAACATCGGAGTTCATACATACACTATGTGTGTGTGTGCTTTTTTTTTATATGATATTACTGTATGTTAACATAAATGGGATAGTGGTTAGCATTGTTGCCATGCCATCTGGATTCATGATCCGGTCAGAACAAGGGCCTTTCTGCATGTTTTCCCCATGGTTCTCTGGTTTCCTCCCACTTTTCCAAGTTAATTGAACACTCCAAAGTGCCCATAGGTGTCCAGGGTATACCCCACATTTCGCCCTATGTCAGCTGGGATTGGCACAGCAGCCCTGCAAATGTGGAGGATAAAGCGGTTGCCAATGAATGAGTATTTTTAACTGTATATATTATTTAGGCGTCTTTTGAGAATGTTGAATGTGAGAGTTTACATTCACACCTACAGCCAGTTTAGAGTGTCCAATTAACTAATCACCAAACTGCATGTTTTTGGACTGTGGGACAACAAAAAGCCACTACGATACAAAACGCTTGTAGATTCTCCTAAACGGGCTCTATCAAGCAATACTATCAGTCAGGCCTGATTGATAGAGCCCATTTTTAGATGAAAGATACACAGCATAAAAATAATATTACATTGTTTCTATTCAGGATGACCATCAACAAAGTTACATGCTGCAGCTTTAGATAATTCCTTTAACATTTATTGTCCATATACATATATATAAAAACAATAAATAAATATCTTTTCAGCCCTAACCCATTGTGATTCATTATGAAGTTGAATTAAAGGTCCATTGTTTTGAATGAATTTCTCTCTTTAAATGGAACTGCCTTCTCCTCATCGCCTTCATCATCACCATCCAACTCATGTATGTGAATCACTGACTGCTGCTGCTCATCCGTGCCCGTGTTCGCACCGTGAGTTCATTTTCGCTGCTCACTGTTTTGTCGTGGGCCATCGGATGATGCCCCCACCCCACCCGCACCTTCACCCACACCCCCACCTCCCTCATCCCGCGTCTCCACGGACCAAACGCTGCTGCTGCCGCCGCCGCTGATGCTGCATCACCACCGGCAGCAGCAGCCTCCACACTGCGTTTTCCCCCGCCGTCATGGAGCCTCCTGCAAACCGGTGAGCTGCTGTCAGTGGACCGCCGCACTGTGGAGAAAGAACCGAGCAACGTCAGGGGCTGGAGGCTTCCATCGAGAGTAAAGGATCCTTAAAACAAGGCAATTTATATATATTTTTTTTCCTTTTTTTAAGAAAGAGGAGCGTCTTGTTTACCTTCCAGTCAGATAAAGACAGTGATTTTATTATTACTCGGCCGACATGTAAGAGCTGGATAACTATTCCTGTGTCATCATCATCATCATCATCATCACCTGCCACTCCTGCTGCTCACAATATCATGAGAAGATAAGGTAAGCTTTTTTCCCCCCACACGTTCACATGGGTTTAGATCAGGCGTTGCGGATTTTCTTTTTAAAAAACCCTGACGGCTCGACTGAGGCTCATCATCAGTCTGCATTGTTCCACCGTCAGTGTTGCACTTAACGATTTGCTTGTTTGGGATTCTAGGTCTCCCTTCTTCTCCTGTCCATCTTATCAGTGAGAGTGTTAAGATCCCATATGTGACTTGTGAATGTCACGTCTTTAAAAAAAAAAAGCAGGAGCCTGTTTGGGTTTTTAAATGACTATGATGAGCATGAATTTGACCGTGGTTCGTCTCAGGATGCCTCTGCACTACAGCTGGCTCCAGAATGACAAAACACAAAGTCACATTACTGAGGCAGTCTCACTTTAACCTGAGACAGATACTGTACATCATTTATAAGAAAACATACGCTATTGTTTGTGTAGTTCTACAATTAAACTTCAGCTGCAAGAAAATGTAAAAACAATATACACATCTACATCTACAGGTCCTTATCTGTATGTGCTGTACAGAGTGAGACTTGGTTAGTGCAAATATTGCAAAGTAAATAGTAAATTCACTGTAGGGCTGGCAGTAATTCAAAAAACTATGTGTAAAACAACATATTATTCTTCATTATCAGTTTATAATGTTTATACACTATGCAAATACACGTGAAATGCTTCACTTTAGATGTGTAAAATGTTTCTCTGTTGAAGTGTGTATTGTTTTCTGTCCATAAAACCACAATTTACTGGTTTCTTCAACTTTCACTCAGGGTCAAAACCCAACTGTCTGTGTGATCAAAAGTGCTCACTTTTGATGCTGAGCGACCTCTAAAATGTTATGTAATGTATCATGATAAAAGTTTTTGCCAGCCTTAATTCACAGACAACAATACACATGGCATTGCACAAATAGTAATAATTGCATTTGCAGTCTGCATATGCAAAGCATGGTTGTAATGTGCATTAGTTTGTGTTTGAAATTTCAGACCAGGGTTTTTTTTTTTTTTCTTGATTCATTTACAGAGGGGAAATTGTGTTGGTAGAGTTTGAGTTGTGGAAGGAAAACCATGTATTCTGAGAGCAATTAGGTGAATCTCTGTTAGGTTTTTAACTCAGTGCAGAATCAGATTCTGAGTTAATCAGCACCAAATTACCATTTATTTGCTGGTTGAATGGCTTTTTTTTCTGTGAATATCCACATACTACAGCAGAATCATAGCTGCACGCTCCTATGTCTTCACTTGCTGGATCCCAGTAAGGTTTCACACTCTGATGCTGGAGATTGATCAATACTCAGCTTGTATCGAGGCCTATGATTCAGTTATTGTTTTCAAACAGGAGTCTCTACAATTAAAAGCCCATTTTGTTAGTGAAGGGCTGATTATTAATTCATGCTTAGCTCAATGGAACCACAAATCTGTGGATGGCTCACTGGAGGATGTTAGTGTAGCAGTGTGTGAGCCTCTGCTCTGCCTCTGACACACTGAGAGAGCTCGGACAGTGTGTAGGCCCCCCCCCCCACTGTGATTTATTATAACAGTAACACTGGCAACAAATATCAATATTTTAAAGCTACAGTGTTTGTCTGGCGACCTGTCCAGGATGTATCCCACCTTTCGCCCTATGTCAGCTGGGATTAGGCACCAGCTCCCCCCGCAACCCTCATACAGAGAATAAATCCATAAAAAGTGATTGAGTGAGAGTGAGTTTGTACATTTTGTCGCCTCCTTGAGGAGTTCTAAATAATTACCAAAACACTGCCAGCACCTTTAAATGATGTATGCCTGTGTAAGCTCGGACCATCCTCACTCCATCCAGTTTTAGAAGCATTAGAATCGCCTTGGTCAGGTTTAACCTAAAACCAATCCCTGCCATCTTTAGAAAAACAGAGACAGTCGCATGTGGCTGATGGGGTTAATCAGCGTTGTATGAATGCATTTTTCTGTGGTATGAAACAGGAATTCGTTTACATTTTACAGTTACGTAAGCTTTAATTTAAAAACAATACACCTGATTTTGCCTTACTAGCATCACTGTTAT
Organism: Brachirus orientalis; assembly: GCA_016785285.1. Classification (NCBI taxonomy): domain Eukaryota; kingdom Metazoa; phylum Chordata; class Actinopteri; order Pleuronectiformes; family Soleidae; genus Brachirus; species Brachirus orientalis. Next base: position 604,668 of record JAFBJR010000420.1, read on the forward strand.
ACTCTTATTGGTGATTTTCACAGCAATGAGGTTAGTAGCCTAAACAAAAGTTAACTTATACACTAAAATTAGTAAGTATACCCAGGATTTATGAGTCCAGTTGAACTTGGTTAAAACAGGTAATCAACACCATTCCTGCTGCCAATGTTTTTTTTGCCCTGTGGTGTTACTTTTTTCACCCATGCATCATCCATGCATAGAGTGTGACATCATAAACATGCCCCAAACAAAACATGTTGGTGGCAGAACAAAACAACACCACGGAGCTCATTCACAGTGTTATGGTGGATACTATTTTCTGCCTTTTATTTTGGTTCCTCCTCTAATTTTGTTCATCCTTCTTGTGATCCAAATAATGAAATAAAAATTATTTAGCTGATGAGTGCGCATCATAGCTTTGTGCCGGAAATTATGGAGTTTTATGCATGCTGCAAAAAATGTATGACAAAGAAGATATGATTGTGTTCACCCAGGTTTTGCATTCCACCAATGCCCGATTGGAGTCCAAGTTGAAAAAAAGCCATATGTTTTTGTCATTTGACCCAGGAGTGAATGCCAACTGACCTGGATTTAAATTGTTTTTTTGACCAGTGGGAATGGGCTATTGCTGAAGAAGGAACAATGGAATACTGGTGGACAGTGGTGAAAAGAATTTGACTCCTCCAAATCCTGCTCTTTACCTTTTTAAGGACATTTTGTACTCTTCAGTTTGACAAGTGCGTCATAGTATGCAATATTTCAATTATGGAAGGATCACTGTAGTATGATATTATCATTTTTGTGGGCCATGCATGATGCATTGTATCGTGAGTTACCCTGTGGTTCCTAGCTAGCGGTTGAGACGGTGCAGGAGCAGGTAGAAGTGGACTGACTGCAGACTCCCACTTAGGTGTCAGTGTCATATTGGCTGCCAGGGAGCCAACAACCATGATTCTACTCCAACAAATAGTCTGAAAGAAACCCAGCTGGCTGTGATCCAGGATGGTGGGTGTTTTTAAAACTGGCTTAGTCAGACTGCTGCAGAGATAGTGTACAGTAGCACACACATCATCGTGATGACGTGGAAGGACACATAGCATTAAAAGTCTTTTTACACCAGAAGCCTGTGGGATTATGCTGCAGCTGAACCACTGTTGAATTGAAGTGAAGGACTATAACAAAGTACATATCCTGTATGCAATCATTAACTAACCTTAAGTACAACACGGTCTGCTCTATTCATTTTATATAATTATGCAATACAGACTTACAGAAAAAAAACATTTTTTTATTTTTAAAATTTTCTGCACACAGCAATAAGTATATGTACATTCTGTACAATTTTAAATGTTTGAATATTACAAATGGTTTCATATTTGTGTCATAATGGAGGTGTACACTCCATTGTGCATTTATGAACTTGATGCTGCAACATTTTGAGGAAAAAACTATGATCTTCTCTGAGCTTCAGTACTTTTCATGCCTTCACCTAACCACACATCTCACTGTGCTTATAATATGATCCTGGTGACTCGAAACAACCAGTCTGTAAGTCAAGTCAGCACTCTTCAAGGAAAACTGCATTCCAATAGCTAAGAGAATATTATAGTGAACCAAGGCTTAAAGGGGACTAATCTAAATGTTAGTAACTGATAATGAATTATCTACTTTTTAACTATAAAGATCCATTGTGTAAGAATTAGTGACATCTAAAGGTGAGACAGCTGATTACAACAAATGGAGGAGTCCTCCGCTCAGCCCTCCCTTTTCCCAAGAGCATCAGGGAACTATGTTCTCAGAATCTTATGAATGCAAGACTACGTAATTGTCAGTGTATTTTTACACTGCCCTATCCACAATTTTACTCACTTTAAAGATCTAAATGTTCCTATTATCTCTGAAAACACTTATATACTATAAGGAGAGAGTTTTTGAAAGGAAAGTAGGAAGAGTAAAGTAAGACTAAGTGTTAATAGCTTGACTGACTGTACTTTGTCAAAACCGCAGTGTTGTTTAGGCTTCCTGAAGTATTACTGCACATACTGGGCCACATTACCTCAGGAGAAGGGAAAGTACACAAATGTCACATGTTATTATGGTCTAATTGTCTTTTTTCAATGAGCATGGACAACTCTAAACCCTAGAGTCTGGGCTTTTCTGTTCGTCTGTCTGTTTTATTAACTTACTCCGATTCCTCTCCCAGTGTCTACTCTACCGTATCAGTCCAACACAGTGGGTGTTAAGGTCAGTTTACAAACACAACAAGGTAATTACAATATACCAGTCACTCATGTCACTCATCACACTGTGTTATATTGAATGATTTGTAGTGCTTTAATAGAGCCTGTATGGATTTCACAATTTCCTATAATAAGCTATGTTCCTGCTAGTCTGTCGTCAACATGGATACACACTGTGATTTACAGTTTGACAGAAAATAGACTATAGGTTTATTAAGACCATTTTCACACACACACATGGCACATACATAGTATACAATGGTCAGCTCGTCATCAAGCTCTGCCTGATAACGACCCATTTATTTGAATCGGGTGTGTTGGAGCAAAGAAACTTGCTCAAACTTGAGAAACACTGTTTTACTCACTGGACATTTAGGTTTACTTTGAATGAATATGATTTCATTGGATATTGGAGGAGACATTAAGGAGGAGAAAATGTTTTGCATGTGGCCCACTGAGTTCTGTCTAAGTAAAAAAAAACAAAAAAAAAAACAGTGAAAATATGATGTCAGGCTATTGTTTCTCTTAAGATTATCTGCCATAGCAACATGCTGTCAGTACAACTTGAGTTCAGAGAGAGGCATGGTGCTGTGTACACTTCTTCCTTAGCCTCAGTGAAGTGTCTTAGTGCTCCATCTGCTCAGCTATTGTCTCGTCATCCTCCTCTCACATTCTAGATGAAGAGCGCTGAGAGGCAGAGCCACAATGGTGGAGAGTGTCACATCTCATGCTACAGTATATGTCTTCGACAGAGGGAGGCTTTTATGACCTTGGTGACGCTGCTCTCAGTCTGCCTCACGCATGAGCTGATGAAGTGGTTGGAGGTGATTAAACTCTGGCTTCACAGATGCTGTTCTGTTGCTGCTGAGTCAGTGACCTTTCCTGCCACCCTGCCCACCACCCCATCTCCTCTCCTTCTCATTTCATTTTGTGTCCTCTCCTCACTTCCTCTGCCCTTTTTTCCTTTTCATCTTCTTCTCCCCACAATCATGTCCATCCAATTCCCCTCCTTACTTCTTGTTTTTGTTTCCAAATCTTTTCAAATATTCTCCTCTCCTTTCATTTCCTCCCCTTTGCATTCACTTGTCTTGTTTTTCCTCCTTTCCCGTTGTCCTCTCTCCTCTTTTACCTCTTCTACTCACTTGTTTTTGTCTCTTCTCTTTTCATCAAGTCCCCTTAACAATCACTCTTGTCTCCCAGTTTTGGTCATGCTTTTGTCTATTCACTGCGGCAGCATATTAATGCCACTCTAATGTGAATGTTTTATAACATGAAAAGTGTTTTGTATAAATGTGACATGTTTCACATTACCATGTTTTTTCAATAAAGGTCATACATTTTAGTGTTTGAGTATGTTTCATCCAATGTGCACAACAACAGTAGAATCTCATCTTTTAATTTAGGCATAAATTAAACCTTAATCAAAATTAGTAAAATGAGGAAAAATAAAAATATAGTATGCTATTTTTTTTTTTTTTTTTGCTGGAGTGTCAGTAATATACTGCTATAACCTTCCATTTGTCCCCCTTCTTTTTCTTCCTTCGTTCCTCTTCTTCCCTTGTTTTGTCTCCTCCCTTTTCATCCCATGTCCTCTCCTGTCCCGTCCTCATCCCTCTCCCATCTTCTCATGTCTATCTTTCTATTCATCTCTTCTCCTTCACACTAATTTGCCTTGTCATGTGTCCTTTCTTTACTTGTTCTTATTCTTTAGTCTCCACTCCTTTCATTTATCCTCAGCCCCTTTCTCCTCACTTTTTAACCTCTTATTAGGCCTCTCCTCTCCTCCAAACAGTTTGTTTAATGCACCAAAAGAAGGACAAATCAAAAAATACCTCTCTTACCTCCTTACATTTCAGTCCTCGCAGCAGCCTACATTTTGCACGTCCTGTACAGGAGCTCAAAATAGAAACAACAGTTTTACAGTATGGGCTCCTGACAAGCGTCTTGTTATCTCCCTGCATGTGTCATTTTACAATAAGTCCCTGTCTGGGCTCTGTCGCTAAATGGTTCTTGTGACACAAATTTGCATGTTAAGTTGAACATTTCTCACCAGAGACCATTTATCAGCTCAGAGCAATTAATGACTGTGTCTCCTGGTGATTAATCATGTCTCATGTGTCCAAAGCTAGGGGAGATCCTAGCAACAGCTGTTTGTTCATGTCAAGAGTTTAATTTTTTTATTTCTATGGCAATCCATATTTTTCAGTCAGCATGCAAGGAATTACAGTTTTTTTTCCCTGATATTAGGCATTAAAATTAGGTGTAAATGGAGTGGAAGGGGAATAAATTACAGATGGAGAATTTTTTTCTGCATGTAGTTTATGATCAGGTACTAATTAAAGCTAATTGATATGGACAAGAATTTTATCAGTCTTTGTGGAGATGCTGTCCAATGTTATTGAGAGGCAAAGAAGAAGCAGTGCTGAGGAAGCTGCAGAAATAATGCAGCACAATCTTCAAAGCTCGGGGATATTGTGTTTTGTCACTAAATTTCTGTAATGTTCCCTTTAGTTTCTGGTGCAGTTTGCATTGACTGTGCCTGTAAGGTGCTTGTGTGTATGGAAAAAAGGGCTTTTGTGTACAGGGACATACTGAAGCAAAGTTGTTTTTTTGTAATAGTTTCTACCCTTGAGCCATAAGTTGGCTTTAATTACTTTTGTGTGAATATAAAAAAGATGGTGACTTTGGCCTTTGGAATTGTGCTTCTGGTTAGTCCAAAAATGGATGTATTTCCACACATATTCCTGAATGTTGTTATACTGATTCTATGGAACATTGTGTTGAACAACAAACTCAAAAAGAAGAGCCTTTTCCCCTAGAACAAACTATCCATGTGCGATTGTGTAATAGTCTATTTTTTAAAATGTATCTGTTTGCAACACAACAAAATACAGCTCGATAACTTTAATAAAGGTGATGATCACTGACAAGTGAAATCAGATTTCATTAAGCAACAGGATAATGCTCTTGCTGTGGAACTGGTTGTGTGCAACCTGTGTATTTTTAAGTAAAAGCTCACAATATGGATGTTCCATTATTCCCTTGCAAGTGTTTAACATTTGGACAAAAGAAGATTGACAAATAGCTGTTGTCCTTCTGTATGCATTTTGTTAAATGATAGTTGTCAGTCTGTTTTCTCCACTGAGTTCCTCTAAGATGAAGTATAGAGGCTGTGTTCGCTCCATTGTTTGACACAGTATATGGTTTGAAGGGAGTGGATGCGTCAGTGAGACAAATTATAATACAAAACGTACAAAACTCTGCTACAAAACTATGTAATTCACTGCAAATTACTTTTGACACTTGCTGTATATGATCTGTGCATGGCCAAAATATTCTGTTTAAGTTATGATTAGGGGTTTATTTGACTATCCACATGTGTTAATGTCTAACATAAACACATTATTGGAAGTAAATGCAGAGATTGGGGGGAGTATATGATAAATTTTGATGATGTTAATTTTGACCCTTTTCTTCCCTACACTAATAATGGGGGAAGAATCTACATCGGAGCCGAGCTCCACTCTCATTATTAGGCCTTTAATTTTAAACAATCGACTTTAGTCTTAAATAGGACACTGATTTATTACCTCAGTGTGTCTCTACTGCAAGAGCAGCAACATGACTATCTGTATCCTACTTTCATTCAATTATTTATGAAAAACCCATTCACTAATAGAATTTGCAGGTGGCTGATGTACTCTTTCACTGACTTGTCCACACATACTGTATATGTATACAAATTCTTTTGAACAGAGGATTTCACAAAGGATATGTATCCTTTTGTGAACCGCAGATTAAACTAAACTTGAGCTGGAGCCTGGGAAATCACACCATGACTTTGCTCTGACATAATCGCGCCTATGTGCAGTGTACAATCTTGCATAACAATGTAAAGTCACTTTCATCGTTGTAGATAACAAAATATAAGAAAACTCCAGGGATAACTTTCAAAAGTTTAGTTTATAAAGTGCAAAACCATCAGCAATACATGCTTGTTACCTAACTCAGTCTCTAAGAAGCAAAGTACAAATTCAAAAACACTTTCAGTGTAATATTATTTTGTCTGAGTTTTGTTCAGTTACAATGTTTTTAATAAAGTAATGGTATATTTTTACTCTAATTATGCAATAGACAGATGGTGGGGATCCAACATGAAGGACATGACACCAGAGACTGTATGAAGTCATTTTTTTATCTGAGATTATTATACACTACAATAAGTTCTATATGCCTTATGAAAAGAGGTTAATACTTAAAAAAGATCACTAGATTTTTTCTAATATCTACATTTTTGCTGCTGCTACATACTCACTGTTATCATAGCTGATTACTTATCAAGGCCAAATGTTACAAGTTCCACATTAAAGTTAATTACTTGACTTCTTTTTAGTGGCATAAACCAAATTAACTCAAAAAAAAAAACAAAAAAAAAAAATCCAACATTGTAATGAAAACTGGGACATTTTAGTTGTTAAAGTTGAAAACTGGGACATTTCAGTGTTTTATTGTTTGACCTTGGGACACTTGAAATCAGGACAGTCCCTAGAAACTGGAACGTCTGTTCACCACAGCCAAGAACTCATCTTTGTCAGCAGAGAAAACTCACATTTAGCATCGTTACCAGGGTTTATCTGAAACATGATGAAATGAGAGCAGTGAAAGAAAAACAAGAGTAATAATGTCTTCTCAGAAAACTGAAACAGAGTTAGAGGATGACATAGCAAGTGGGGTAATAATTTGGAGAATTAGGTTTGTAACCAAAGTTTCATCATACGTAGAGGAATTAAAAATCTGTGCTCTTTTAAATGTGTTTTTAATAGCAGATGTCTTCATGTTCATTTCTCCATTTGGTCAGGAGAGACACTCAAACACAAATGTCCTTCACAGTCAGAGCAAGAGTCAAGAGCACCCTGTGACAGAACCTACACCAGCGTCCCCTCATTCCACACAAACACACAAACTTTGACTGTAGCTGGAAGGAGTAATGGAATAGTGCGCTGTGTCATAATCAGCTGCGAGGCCATTTGAAGCCTGTCTCCCACTTCACAGATAGATACTACATGTCCCCCAGGACTGCTGAAAACAAATGTTCTCATGATCACTCACCCCTCACTATAACCTTGCCGCTAAATAGAAGAGTTCACATGACACAAGGTGTACTTTTCTTCTGTCACTCAAATTATTGATCACTGATTTGAATCACTAACGTATCTTAATAAGTGGTACAAACCAATGCTCCCCAAAATTAACTTATGGCGCTTTTCCACTGTACAGTTCTAACACGACTCAGCTCGGCTCGGGACTACTCAGTTTGGTATCAGACATGTTGTTGTTGTGCAGGATTATTTGACACCGTATGTGACATACAGTAATATTGTAGCAGCTACTGAATAAAATCTCGTCGTTGGCTGCTTGGAATTCCCTGATGTTTGCACATCATTCTAAACAATTCAATCTAATAAATACTTATCACAAAACTTTATTGTCATGGTGCTTGAGGTTTGGACCTAAGCGCATCTGGTCTGTCATCAACAATTAAAATGCATTACATTCTAGTTTTTGTGAATATTTGAGTTGGGAATCTTACCAAAACAAGGTTAATTCATAATGCAATGTTCCCTGTTTTATCTTAGAGATCAATGTGATGGATACACTCTTTTTTTGTATGATTGTAACTTTTACTATCTTGTGATTGCATACTCTATTCTGCCAATGACGTCTATGGATAAAAGGTTAAGGTTAAGGAACCACCACATTGCTCAACTGGAGGTGGGAGAGACGCTCCACACGAGTCACAATTAAGTTGCACTGAGATTTCAACCTTTTCTCTTTGAACTCGAAATAATTGAACTTAGCCCTCTTTTTTTTTGTAAATATAACTCCTGTCTCCTGTCTGCTGCCAAAATTCCACGTGAGACGCCCACATAACATTAGCATTAAAATAAGTTTGCGTGACAATGTGCTCACATCTTCACACTTAAAGAGTAAATGGTGGCATGAACACAAACAGTACAACGGCTGCCTTCATTTCTCCGCTGCAGTTTGCCCCCTATATATTATTCATCATGCATTCATGTGCATTCCCACTCACCGCACAAAGTGGAGCTTGTTGTGTTTATGGAGCACTCAGAGTCACATGAATAATTACTAATATACAGTTCCACAAGATCCCGTCACATTAAAACTACATATTCATTATGTCATGACTGTGTCTTCAAATAGTCAGTTTTATCCAAACGATTGCCTAACAGAGAAAAACCGAAAAAGGATTCAGTAACTGACTGCAGCAATAAATTGCTCTGTACACTGTTCATTTATATGGACTAATGGGTGTCGGTGCTGTGTGTTTTCAATGAATTCAATCACTGCGGCAGATTTTGTAACACTACTACCCAATTCCGCTGCATCAAAAAACCCATTTAATCATGTATTTAAATGGATTTTTCCCCAGTGGGAATGGGTTTAAGCAGCATTTAAGGTGCTCAGGTGAGATGAATGCAGTGCACACGGGTTTTTTAGGATTGGGATTTCTTCCTCAGGTACCCCAGAGATACCATTAGGATTGGAACTGGCAACCCTCCAGTGACACCACAGCACAGAACAACCACTAGCAATAACACTGGGGCTATTTTTTAGTAGCGTCACCCAAATTTACCTGCTAAATAAAAGACTTGCAGAATTAGTAATTAATTAGTGATCACCTGTAATCACTAATTCTGCAAGTCCTGACTTACCAAACAGCGCTTTTGTCTGTCTGTTGCTTAAATCTTTTTGACAAGACTTGACCTCCAGTCTTGTTATGAGTCTATGCGGGGACGAGATCACCCTCAGCTCAACTGTACAACAGCAGGAACAGTCTGTCACACAGCCACAGTCCTTGCCATACTGAGGTTACACATTCTTGTGTGTATTTCCGCAGACAGTGCGGCTTTACTGTAAACACCACTGTTGCATAATTCACAGCAGGGGGAGGGAGGCAGCTGTTTCTGAAGAGTGGCAGGTAATGGGCATCAAGATTCTTCTGAGTCTCAGATTTTTCACCTGCATGGAGAGCATCTGCCTGTCATCAGAAAGCAATCTCACTCTTTATTAGCCTGTTGAGTTTTCTAATGAATTTCATCAGTAGAATTTCATAGGGCTCCCAAAGGTCATTGCTTGCTGTTTGATTCGTTGTCTCTTCATCTGATTCTTCCCTCTTCTGTTTTAATTTGTGTTCTACACAGAGGTGTGCAGTGCTCGCAGTAAATATCATCAATGATAATGTTATTGCTTTATTTTGCAATTAAGGAAAATCCATCCTTACCATGTATGGGACTGGGCAGTTATTCGATAAGTGTTGTGATACAATTTTCTGTATTAGAAGTCTAACAAAAGTTCAAAACATTGTGTTCATATCACATTTTTTTATTTGTGTGTGATGGAAATGATCTTTGGTAGCATCATTTCACTCTGCAGGTTTATTTGACGTTTGACAGTAATATAAGTATCAGTGATGCAACCGTTACACTGGTGTACACTCATGTGCTTTTATTGTTGAATTTCCTCTAAATGGAAACATAATTTATGGAATTGACATCATGTGCAATTGAAAAAGACCTGAAACCAATGACTGAGACATTAACTCCTCAGGAAAATGTTTAAAATTAAATTACTTTAAAAACTCAAGTGAGAGGTTGGCTCATTTTCCCATTTTTTTTCCCCAGTGGAGTTGCCCCCTGGTGGTCATTCAGTATACTCTCACTTCCTGATTGAATACACTGAGAAAACCAGAAGATTCAAGATCCATCAATTGTTTCATATTGTGTATGTCTATGGTAGCAGCTACTGAATGAAATCTGCCGGTTTATTCTGTGGTGTCTACACATGCTGTACAAAAAAAATTCTATAAAATTAAAAATCTCTATGCACGAATGAATGGAAAATCTCTATGCCATTGTATCAAAGTAGCATTTTGGGAATAAATGATAATCATAATTAACTATTTTCAATAACATTTGTATAATTTGTCACTGAAAACATGTCAGTATGCAGTATATTCTTCAGCTAATTGTTGTTGTTCTCGTGGTGACAAGATTGATGTGTGGTCTTTGTTGCTGTTGTGTTGTTGCTATGAATTCTTAGGCTGCAGCACATTTGTCAAATTGTTGCAGAGGTTGAGATAGAAAGAGAGGAGAGCAAATAACTTTCTTCCTTTATTTCTGAATGGTGGAGAGAAAGGGGGGGAGGTGTAGCTGTGTGAGCACTCTGATCCTCCTGCAAACGCCTGGTCACCACGCTGCGTATACAGTCTCATTAGTATGGGTGTCGGTGCCTCTCCTTCAGCCGGACCTGCCATGCCTCTACAGTCGTATAGAGCTGCTTGCTTGCCTGCCTGACTGCCGCATTGTCCCTCGTTGGCCAATGTGAAGCTGCCAGCTTCATCTCCCCCCAGGGATGACAGGAACGTACAAGCGTCAAACGCTTAATGTCATGATTCAAGCAAAACAGACGTGCATATTTAAATTTAAAACACAGAAAAAACATGGCATATATGGAGGCCAGCGCTGCATTCATAAAGCCCATATTACAATAAGCGGTGACAACTGAAATGCTGTTAAAAACATTTTGAATGCAAGAGGCAGAAGTTTATTTTTGAAAATTATATGATAAACATACTATATTCTTGAATCTTTAGGGAATGTACTACACTCTACTGTAAATAATTAACACATTATTTTGCATTATAGTGGACTCCAGTATGTATTTTTAATATTTTTCAGCCTTTTTTGAGCAGATTTTCCTTTTCTGCATCTAATTTTGGATGCATGCAGTTGACAGCCAACCACATTTTGTTTGTTTATTCTGACAGTTCTGGCAGTAGCTGTGCCATCTCCTTCAGAGGCCTCACAGGTGGTGATGTATATGGTACAGTCCAAGGTCAAAACTGGCACAGAGAATGCAAAATAAATAAATAAAATAAAAAATAAACATGCTGGCACTTGTAAGAATCAACGCCTAACATGAAAAAAACAAAACAGATGTAAACAGGGAAAAGAAAACATGATAAGAAGAGTGATATACCTTGTGCATTGAGAATAATAATTTTAATAATAATAATAATAATAATTGAGCAGTAGGCAACTCCAAGAGTTGTCTTATTTTAACTGTGAATTAATGAGAGAGCATTGCACCTGTCTAACCCTCTGGGTTCTAACCTTATAAACTGCCAGGCAACACGATGTCATCCTCACACTGGCTTGTGGATCACATGTGACGCCTCTGATGAAAGTGAGTGGTGGAGCCAGAGCAGTAGACATGGATTTGCCTTACCTTACTCACTTAAATTTGAGAAAAATGTGACGTTTTAGGATTCATCATAATGTATGTGGGAAGTTACAGACATAAGTTGTAAGGATAAAGGCAGAGGGACAACCACGCAGCCTAGGTTTGAGTTTTTTTTCTTACTCTGTTCATCTGTCCTTACACACATGAGAGTGAAAACCACCTTTTTAATCTAACTCTGTACAAAAAGAAAAGGGAAAAAAGCAGTAATTCAGCTGTTTTTTAACTTTTCTTTTAACTGTCAGAAATTGTAATATTGGGCTGTATAAATAAACCTGAGACTAAGCATTCTGGCTGCTTAAGCCTGTCAAGCAAAAAATAGCTGAAAAGCAAATGATTTTTGTTTCATTCCAGAAAACCGTTTACTGAGCAAGTGTGTTGTGATTTACTGTCAAAAACTGTAAATCACAGCACAGTTGTTTTGACGAGCTGAGCAGGCTCCGATCACCAACCTCAATGCAGCCTCAGCTTTTGCCTAACAGACTTTTCAGGGTCCCCCTTTCACTTATGACAGTGTTCAACGCCTTAAAGCAACGTGAGGTTTATACTGGCAAAGAATGGAAGGAAGGGAGGACTGTGCAAGTGTAAAAAAGTAAATGTATTCCTGTGTGCTCAGAGCTTTTTTCCTTTGCCTCCTTTGTCTCTCCTGGGTGCCAATGGACCTAACCCTCCTCTGACTCCCTGCTGCTGTCATCACTCCTGTGCAACTTTCATTCAATCATTAATTTTGTTTCAATGTACAGTTAAGTTGAGCTACATTGTGGCTTTTTTTCCTGAGCATGGCTTCTATTATTTCAGGATATTAACAGGGTTTGGGAACTGTGATGTGTGTGCCAACCACCGAGGCCAGCTAGAGTCCCAATCTGGTCCAAATGAAGGTCTATACATGCAGTAGTTATTTGACTTTTCTCTGTCACATTATCAGGGTGTGTTAGTCTAAATTTGAGAAATTCAATTTAGTACAATTTCAGTTGGGCAAACATATTTAGAAGTCCAGTATTAATCAGACTAACTCAATAATTAGGTCATGTTTGTGTCATGTAAATATACATAGTGTAACCATGAGCTGTAACCTGATTATTTGATTAATCGATTTTTAATCAAGTACTAAATTTATAAACTACAACTATTTTGATAATCCATTATTCATTTTTTTTATTATTCAGTTTATTTCTAAATAATTAAAACAAGCTTTCTGATTTTTCAGCTGCTTAAATATTAACATTTTCTGGTGTCATTGTTCCATTTGATAAAGAAATTATTAAAACAGAAAATTTTTGGTTTGTGGAAAAAAAACAAACAAGTCAATCATCATTTCGAAGTTTAGGAAACACCACTAAACATTTTTTGCCATTTTCTGACATTTTGCAAACCAAACAAATACTAACTTCTATAATAAAAATTAATCGATTCTGAAGATAATTGTTAACTGCAGCTCTACACCTGATTATGTAATATTGTGTTTTAAGCCTCCTCGGCATCAGCTCATCATTTCGTAAAAAAGAAGAACCCACGCTATCACAGACAGAAGTTATAATCAAAGCTTCTATTTTTTGTTTCATTGATGTCATTGATTACATAAACTGGTTATTCAGTATCCTGTTTTGTTGTGGTTGCACCTGGGGCCTTGCTGTAGGGTTTGCCATTTCCCCACTAACTTTAAGGTGTCACATTTTGGTCATCACCATGGTTTCCTGGACCCCCCCCCCCCCCCCCCCACCCCAGGTGTGACTCTGAGACACTGGCACCAACCAGTTTAGTTCCTCGTGCTCACAGTGAGACATATTGACATGTTGTCTCATTGTTTCTGATAATGTGTTTGGTGCTGCTCCATAAGCGACACATACATCAACATGTGACAGCCTTACTTCATCACTTCCATTCTCTCATTCATCCTGTATGGTTGTTTTCGCCTATGCTTTTACAGCTGCTGTTGACTTTTTTGTCCTCTGATGGTTGTTTTTTTTTTCCTAAATGTTGTCTCTCCATTTTTTCCTCTCAAGTATTTCTCCTTGTCGCTGCCCTTTTTACTGCCTGTTCCTTCTTTTGAATGTTCTTGGCATCCTGACATCAAGTCTGTCGCACTGAGAACCTGCCTTGTCTCAAATTTCACTTTGACTCATACTTCCTCATCCCCTTCCTTTTCATTTGTAGAGGCTGTATAATTTGTCATTTTTGATTTAAAAAAATAAAGTGTAAGTGGGCCTAGCGTCATGAGAGGGCCCAGTAATGGAAATATGTTATCTCGCTTTATGTTATTACTGTTTGTATGCTGTCCTTGCGTTTCTCCTAGATATTAAGACATATGACATTGCTATCTGACTTATTCTTAGAAGCTAAGAGACATTTATTTATTATTCTGCTGACCGTTTCACGCTTCAAACAAGGTTTCAGTGTCCCAGACATAACCCCAGAAAACACAGAAGTTGACTGTGCATGCTTTTTTCTAAGAAATAGCGTTGTCATTTATCCAAACAGTATAAAAGCAATGAGTACCTCATGCCTATCTTGGGCACATTTCCACAGCCTGCAGACTGTGTAGCACTCTGTTTTGCAAAGAATAAAATAAAAGAAAGAATTTCTTGCCCCGTATTTTTATTTCATCTCTCAAATTAAACAAATTCTAATTTAAATATTCCTTTAACACCCCTTAGTTGTATTCTCTGCCCTCTTGGTTTCATACAATTTGAGAATACTACTTAAGAGCCACAAAATATGTACCCCCTGCTGAATTTTACCCAAAGTCATACTTAAATGCAAAACAATATTTAGTGATGTGATATATTTCTGTTTTATTGTAGGTAGCTCATACTCCAATTTCTGTGAATTTACTTTTGGAACATAAGTCTAATGTAATTCAAGGTTTATGAATATTTTATATGGTTAAATCAATAAATTGTATCAAATGAAAACAGTCTTGCTTGAATCAGTAGAGTGAGAGAGATGGAAAAGTAAATACCTAATAGAAAATGTATTTAAAAATGAGGGAGGCCTCGGTTTGAAATTAGTGGTGTTAGCAGCTCCTGGGGGTAAGCAGGGCAGGACAGGCTCATTTGTCACAAGCCGAAACCTTTCAGGCTGAGTGGGCGGCTGAACAGGCGAGTGTGGTTTACCATGGAGCTGAATTAATGGTGCTTGTGCTCTGGTGTGGAGATTGTTTCTCTGTGTTTGTGATTCATTTCTGTTTATATCGCTGCTCTTGATTTAAAGGATGCTGCTGATCTTGGTGCTAATGAAGCTGGACACAGTGTTGAAAGGCACCTATCAATCTCTCTCTCTCTCTCTCTCTCTCTTTCTCTCTCTCTGTATAATAAACCCAAACAGTGAATGTCAAAGAGTAGACTAGCAACATGTCAGGTTTATTGTACTAGTACATCAGCTGTGTGTTATTGTCTCAGAGTGTAGAATCACAGTTTATGCCAGTGTACGCAGTCAAGCTGAACAGGGATTTGTTTCAAAGTAACGGTTGTCTTGTGTGTTGTTAAAGGCTAGTTGTGCATACAGTGCAATGTCATAAGTGGTGACACTGGTGCTGATCGGAGCCAAAGCAGATAAAAACCAACATGCATTGCAGAGTCATTTTTCCTCAGGTGTGAATGCCAATTAAACACATTCCTAGTGGTCAAAAAAACCTTTCTAAGCCCAGGATTAAATGGGCTTTTGACTGTAGGAAGGGGTATTAGAGCATGAGGACAGGCAAGTCATCAGCAGTGACAACTGCTGTCGATCACACCATAACCACAGCATCATGCTCTGCATTATTGTGTAATTTACTCTGAATAGGACCACAATTTGTTAAATGGACATCATGCGGTGTTGAAGAAGACCTGATTAGTGAATGAGGTCATAAATCCCCCGAGAAAATGTTTACTAATGTTACAAATGAGATATGAAGCAGGGTAATCACTGACTTATACACAGTCTCAAAAGAATATAGGTTTCAGTCGTTTTAGCTTCATTTTCCAAACCCAAAGGTTATGTTCATTTTTAAACAGTTAATAGGTACATTCTGGTAGAGAAGAAAATGGAAAAGTTGACAGGCATAGTAATAATGAAGTGGTTGTCAGACCTGATACTGAATGGTTGGGTCTTGATTTTGAGCTTTTTTATAGGCTACACTTTTAGAAAAATGCACAAAAAAATTATATTCCCCTTAGCTCATTAGCATTGGTTCTGGCCAGGTTTGATTCATGGAACTATTGATAGAGGGCATTTTGTTCTGGGATCAAGGCCTCTTCCTCTGGCTCAGCATGTGGTCAGGATTTCCATTCAGCATTTCATTATCAAATACATGTTGGCATCCAAAATGCTGACACATGGTTTGTTTGGTACACTAATTGTGAATATTGTATGTTTTTTCCCCACTCATGACATTACTGCTCTCCTGCCAGTGCTATACAATTCCAACTGAATAAGGCAACCTTATCCTGGTCTAGACCAGGATTTTTCAATCCTGGTCCCAGGATTGATTCAAATAAATAGGTCGTTATCAGGCTTCAGCAGAGCTTGATGATGAGCTGACAATTTGAAGCAGGTGTGTTGGAGTAAAATCTAAAACATGCAGGGCAGTGGGTCCCCAGAACCAGGATTGAGAAACTCTGAGTTAGACCTTTCATGGATTCTCCTAATCTAAAATGTCACCTTGTAAAAATAATATAATTTGAAAAGGGCAGAATATTTTGTCATATTTTTTCTGGCTTAATTACTTTGTTATCAAAACAGCCTAACTTTATAATTCCTTTACCGTATCAACCCAACAGATAAAATCCATTTTATAATCCACTTATCACTGAATGTACCATCCTCCAGTTTCAGTGAATCTGCTCATCAGCACCACAGCAGGACACACAGCACATGTGTTTTGAGTTTGCGCCAGAAGTATATCTGAATCATCGCCCTCTAACTATGCATGCTGCGAGCTGACTCACAGTGTGTTTTTTTATGCAATCAACTGGTGTAGTGCTGATGTCAGGGATTATTCCTTGCAGACAGACTCTGCAGTGAGAGAGTCACAAAAGTCTTTTTTTTTTCTTTTTCACCACTGTCCAAAAGCCTAAACTTTTTAAAATTGATTCAGAAAACAATGCAAGTGCTAGTTAGAGGTATGCTTAACACATGATATATAAGCTATATAAGCACAAGGAACAAAGATGGAGAATCACAGCTGAAGGTGCATAATGTACATATTAAACAGTTAATCTCAATATACAGTATATATACAGTCCTATTTATAAGTTATGCTGTTGCTCTTTTTGGAAATGCATGTTTTTATGTGTCATTCATTGAGACAAGGGTACTATAAATGCATAGCTGAAATCCAAATATGAAATTTTTTGCTATTACAATTTAATGAATTGCTATTTTTCAGTACTACACAATAAAATCCCATGAACACCCTTAATTACAGGTTTTATTTTATTGGCCATGGAGTGGATTGCATATGATTTTTGGAGCATGTTAGATGGGATTCTCATTTTCCCGCCCAACACAAATTTTTGTATTTAAAACTTGACAAATGTTGCTGTACATCACTCACTCATCTTTTACGGCTTTATCCTCCAGATGAGGGTCGTGGGGACACTCATGCCTAATCCCAGCTGACATAGGGCGAAAGGCAGGGTTCATCCTGGACTGGTCACATCCATCACAGGCTATTTGAACATCCGAGTTTATTTGACAAGGTTTTTCCATTATCTGTTTCATGTATTTATGTACATTATTTTTACATATAGTAAGACACAAAATGCAGATAGGAGAGATAAAACACAAGTGTTGATCTGTAAATGTATATTGAAGCAGTGTTGTGTATTATTGGTTATTATTAAACTACTAAACTAGGTGTCGACCCCATTGATCAAATGATAATCTCACCAGTTATATCTGTACTTTCTGTTACAACAACTTCCCTACAATAATAATACTGGTCAGAATGTACCGATGAAGATTTATTTTCATCATTGCATTAGTCACCGTTCAGTCAGTGTTTACTATTCCCACTCTTCTGCAGTGCAGACAGCAAACCAGTGCAGCAAGAGTGTGTCATTTTAGTAATTAAGATTTCTCTTATGACGCATGCGAGGGCTTCACTGATGCAACTCATCACAGTCCTGACAGTGGCTCACTGCATGAACGACTTAGTGATAAGCTGTTTTACCAAATGCCATGTGTGTGTTTTTGCTTCAGCTGGCTTCACGGCAGCATAGTGGGTGCGTGTGATGGAGTGCTCACAGCAGGATGACCAGACTAATGAAAAGTGCATGGCTGCAGCTGATACTCAGGGCCCACCTCAACAACCTGAAATGGATATGCAGTCACACAGACACAACGTCACAATCTCACTCTGCTACAATAAGCTTAAAACATTTTAGAGGACACTGGCATCACTTAATTTATCAAGCTTTCTTTTGACCACCTTGCCACTGTGAGTCAGATTTATGTGATGCTATCTAACCTTAAATGGAAAAACCATTCTCCACTGTGTCAGTGATATTGACTGAGGTTTCATAAATGCTGTTGCAGAAAATTGACCAGTTTAAGTGGGCTACACCCCAAGGAAACAAATCCCCTCTTTTATCATGTCTGTTGCGTGTTGTTCCCGTGGACAGGGACATGGTGGTTCAGATTTCTCGCTTGAGCTCACTGTCGGATCAATAAGATGTTTGGAGCTTTCCCATGGGTGTCATCCTCCAGAATCCCCTTTGGCAGATGCTTATTTAGAAAGGACTTTGTCTTCAGTTCAAGGGCAGATAGTGACAGTGGTCACTCAGAGTGGCAGACTGGTCAAGTGGAGTCTCATAGTATCTTACTGGAGCCAGTTATCTGGAGACTGCCTTCTTCCCAAGACAAATGACAGCATTGCTTGTTTGAACAAATCCCTAGAAGCAAAATATTCAAAGTCAAGTGACAAAGCTCCATAAAATTCAGAGGATGATTATTCTTTATCACAGGAACAAATGGAACAAAGATGAGCATAATAGATTTGCAGGGACACAGATGTTTGGGTCAGAAGTGTCAACAGTATGGATCCATGTGTCCAGCTTGTCCTGTATCAACAATCCTGGCTACAGGTGGTCAAACATGAGAGGTTGGAGAAAGAAGGCAAGCAAAGAATAGAGGCATGCCAGAGTTGAACATACAGGAATTGTAGAGGAATCCAGCCGTGAGATGCTTAATTTTTATATTTCCCATCCCATTGTCTATGAAAACAGCCACACGGTACATTCTGGTAGTGAAGTGTTGGCCACTGCTCATTTGCACAATCAGATTTTAGCCTTTTAAAAACTGATTTATAGAAAAGTAACTTGTAAGTTAAAGAAAAAAAACCTCAGCCATTTAATTTCCTCACTATGCTTTGCAGCACATTCATCCTGTCACTTACTACTGGTCCTCCTAATCAACTGCCCTCTACAAATCCCATTTCACCCGCAGAAAACAACAGCCAACAATCTGTCTGATTAGATTCATAGTCTATACACTGACACCCACCATAATGTGAACCATTCAACTTTAATGTGCAAAGATATTTTAATCCTGATGGACTCACGCTTGGGTTTTTTTTACAACAGAGTCAGGGATCAGAGTGATTTTCTGATATACTGTACCTCATACACAGACAAAACATGAAAGATAACAAAGACCAGAAAATATTTAGCTGCCTGATGGAGTCAAAGTTTGAATTAGGGCCCAAGCACGAAAGCCAAGGACTGAGAATTGAGACATGGACACAAATAGATTCACATTCTGAATGAGTCCTGCTTTGTAGCCCTGTTTCCTATATTTCATCATATAGTTAAAATCTGATTTCCATCAGATTTGTGTCACTTCAGAATGTTGTTCCCAAGTGATAATAATGTAACATGATGTGTTTCAAATTATTATTATTGTAATATTATTAACTAGAAGTTTTCCAAAATTGCATTTCCAGAGACCTAACTTAGAATTTGTGTCTGTATGAAAAACCAAAATGCACTGAAAAAACTGTGATAAAATACCTGCCCTTTATTGGACTGGGCCTAAAAAGGCTTAAGAGCTTGTCTTATTGGACAATATGACAAGGGTAAGGTGAACGTGGACCAAAATGTGACTTCTAGGGAAATGATGAGTAGATGAGCTGCAGGAGAGAAGCTGGGCTGGGAAACATCAGGTGAAGAGAATGAGTTAATTACATAGAGAGCGGGATGTGAAACAAAAGGGAAGCTGATGAAATGGCAGAAAAACAAAACCAGTGGAAAACAAGTCAAGTTTGCGTGACACACTTCTGCACATTAGCCCTGATATTTAACTTTCTCCTTTATTATGGCCACTGGAAGGCTTTGTCACATCAGTGTTACCATGTTATTTTGGGTCTCTAAAATGACCGATGCTGTTAGGCAGTGCCTCAAAATAACATGTTCATGTGAAAGTGACAAAGCCTTCTCGTGGCATTAGTTTTTAGGTGTAAGTGAAATGTCAGCGTGACAATACTGCCATCCTTCCAAAGAGGACAGCATTGATTAAAGGGGATTATTCACTCTGATGCAGCACAACCTTCTATATTTTCCTTACACACAAAGATGAAAGTGACAAATATACTGTATATACAGTGTCAGAGTTTTATTTTAAAAACTGTTAGACTGCTTCTTCTCGTTTCCGTGACAATAGAGGCAATCGATTGTGCTCAGCTCCTTAAAGTGTGACAATCATCCCTAGTTCAATCATCAGTGCACCTGCTCTGCGGTTTATGAGTGACCAACAGCAGCAGCAGCACCAACAGCATGCCTACAGGAAATCATTCGCACTTGTTTTGCAGTCTGTAAATGCATCACACTGTTGGTGAGCCTGGCAAACAAGCTGCATCATTTGAAAGTGCTGCCATTTTATCATCACAACGTCCTCAACTCTTACTCCTCTATCAGGAGTTCATGCTGTTACACTATTTGTGTTGTATTCCTTTATATTTATTTTCTTGTTGCTTTATACCAATTCAAAGAACATTTTGAATTTTGCTCCATTTCTGCCCATGACCCCCCACAGTGTCTGGCTCATTGGCTCATGCTTCCTGCTTTTTGTCCTTGTTGAAACACAGAAACTGGTGCCATATAGTTCTGTTCATGATGTAACCGCTCAGCGTGACACCCGCGCAGTGCCTTGATGCTGCTAAGCTGTTTGCAGTCATTTAATTTGCCATCATTTCCTCCGGTGTCATGTGCCTTGTCATTGACGTCTCTGCCTAACATTGTGGCTCAATGAGTCTGCCATCGCTGACATCACCCAGCTCTGCTTCGACTGAGATAATGTAAGACAGAGCACAGAGACAAGAGTATGGTGCTGTAACACTTCACAGTGGGTAGCTTTGAAGCTTATAGCTCTTTTCCACTACAAAGTTCTAGGATGAATTGGCCTGGCTTGGCTCGGCTCGACGCCGTTCGGTTTATATTGCTTTTCCATTAGAGATAGTACCTGTTACCTGGTGCTGTGACGAGGTTCCAAACGAGCTGATGTCTGCAGGCTGTTTGGCCACTGAATGGCAGAGTTTTGTCACTGGAACAGTCATAAGCACGACGTCCAAGAACGACGTACAAGAATGAAACTAAACAGTGCTGAGTGTAGATCCTGAAAACATGCATTAATCTCCAACATTTTGCATGGAAATTTCTATAATCTCAAGTTTATCAGAGGGTATGTAGTGTGGTTGTCTGCATGCCCGGTGGTGCTGAACAGATTTGCTTTGCACAGGAAAAGTCTGTTTATACTCGCCCTGTTATTTATTTATGTAATTATTATTGTATGGTGGGGGTGGAATAACAGGACAGCACAGGTCAACAATAACATAAAGACAGTAATAACACTGACATTGCTTTTGTACATGTACATGTACATTAATGGTTAATACAGTAGTTGTTAGCAACCACATGGAGAAAAGGTAACCGAGTCCACAACAGCTATATCAGTTTGAATTGATAGCTTATGTAGCGAAATGTGTGTATCTGTTTGTGTGTGAGTGCGCGCATCAGTGTAAGATGTGGTTTGGACCCTGAGTAGGGGACCGCACCCGCTTCCAGTCAGCCTCCCAGCAGCAGGCCGATAACGATTCAGACGCACAGGGCAACAAAGACCGGTGGCCACCAATCCCAGGGGTAGCAACATGCCCACCCCGCAGATGGTCAGGTAGGAGGGTGACAGGCAGAAGCCCCCCCCCCACAGCTTGTAGTTTCCTGGGATCACCACAGCTGTCTCCACCCAAACTGACAACCCCAACCCAGCTGAGGAGCAAGCAAAGCAAAACAAAAACATCGGCTATGTAGGGATAGGTCTTGTCCAATAGCTCACTTCATTCTTTCATTAACTTTTATTAATTGCTGATTTCATCTCCCAAAATGTACTTAAGAATGAAGAGTTTTGCATGGTTCAACAGCAACTCATTGGTCTGAGGACGAATTATGTGTGGTATCTTTTACTTACACTGTATTTCTATCCATGTCCTACTTTATCCATAACCTTTATGTTCCAATAATTTGGTACAGAAAGTTTCACAGTATTCTCCAAGTATTCCTCTGAGGTTTTCAAACTTGGTGGTGCACAGCTCATGGAAGCAATTAAGGTGACCTGGTTTAAAACCCTCAGCAACCAGATTGCTGCAGTGTATGCCAAAAATCATTGTCCATCAAAAATAAATAAATGTCTGGTAAGTGGCTTTGAAATGTTTGGAAAAGGATGCTAGTTTGCTGTGAAACTTTTCTTTGGTATCAAAGCAATTAATTGGTAGTTAATTCACTGACACATAAACAGGAGCTGCTGAATTATATTTTGGCTTATAATGTGTTTAATTTTAGATTAAATACACAGCTATGACTTGCTTAGTAATGTGCCATAGATGTTGACTGCACAACTAATAATCCCAGCTCTCACTTGTCATCCGACTGCTTTACAGTAGTTGCAGTGTCATTGTTCCTACTCAATATTGGAGTATAACTCAAATTTCAGTTAGCCTCTGAAGCAAAAGTTTACCACTGACAGTATGGAAAACTTTCACTTCTATACTAAAAAAAAGGCCTCCTGTTGAAGAAGAGAAGGAAACACATCTTGAAACACATTTTCTTATTTAAATTAGTTTATTTTCTTTTATAATGTTGACCTTTAAATCTTGCATATCTCACAGGCAGTTTTTTTTTCCTGTTGTTCCTCAAGCACCTCTGTCGATTTCTATTTTTTCACTGCACAACAACTGAAAGGTGTTAAAATTATGCCTAGGGTGTTTTTTTTTAGTACATTAGGAATTTAGGTTTAACAGAGCATATGAGTGGATTTTTTTTTATCACATTGAAAGTGTTGTTATCTCAGTTAGAAAATAACTAAATGCAGCAACATTCACTCACAGAGATGCGCAAGCTCACATTTTCAAAAACGAACTCTACTTTACATTCAGTACCTATTTTTCCACACAGACAGAGTCTCTGGAGGACAGTGCCTATTAGTGCATGATTGACATTGGGGGAATTTCTTATGTAATCCATGGAGGGACAAGGACATTGTTATTGTTCGCCTTCTCTTGTCATCTGAGTTTAGCAGCAGCTGCGAGGTTTTTTCTATCCCCCCCTTTTGGTTTAGCTTCCAGGGACAAATGATTCAGAAACGCTGTCACATGACACGGGATAATGAGCAGACAGCACTACTGCAGCATGACAGCAAAGAGACCTACTCAAATACGTTGCAGCAGAGTGTTCAAGGACAATGCTTTGTCACTTAAAAGGGCGGCATGCATTGTCTTATGTTGAGTCTGTGTGTATTAGTGTGCATGTGCGAGAATTGTGGAGCCCTTGTGCATGTTTAGAATAATATATACAGCATGTGTGTGAGAACCTTTATGGATGTGTATTGTATTGCATTCAGAACATCTTACAAAACCACAGCGGCACCACGGCTGTCTCTTTTCTTTTTTTTTTTTCTTTATTGAATGAGTCTGCAATGACACACCATGTGACAGGACAGCATCCGTTTCAGCTGTAAATGAACAAATAAAATAATGTAAAACAGATGTAACATAAAAATGAATCTAAAATAAATATGCTCTGCCCCACATGTGTGCTCATTGCAGGAAAAGGATATTAAAACTGGTGCAATAACCTCAATAACCTTCAGACTGCAAATTTAAGCAAACAGCAACACACTAAGCAAAGACAGTAAACTAAAAACAGAGCCGTAAAGTGTGAACTTTGTCTTTGCATGTCACAAACGTTGGATTATTTTTCTGAAAATACTGCCACACAATGATGCATTCAACATCAGAACAAAGTTTAGTCTTAGATAATAGGTTATACTACGGTACATTAACATACCACTCTCATTCAGCTCCGACACAGACTGAAGGAGAGTGTCTCAAAAATAAATACCCCTTCTGTCGGAGTAGGAAATGTAACAACATATCAATAACAGGTCCCTGCACATAAAAAAAATAAAATGAGAGAAGAAAGAATAAACATATCCATCTCCTAAATGACAGATGCTATGTCTCCGTTTCAGACTCATTCACAGTGCAGGGGCTTAAAGTTAGCTATGGTTATCTATGGTGCACTGTAATGCCGTCAGTTTGGCTTCAGCTTGAGACCAAGTGTCCTACATCCATATGAAATCCACCCTGGATGCAAGTTTGAGTTTGTTTGATCCACACGGCATTGCTAGAATTGGTAGAGACTGTAATTGCATTACAGGATAATTATCTGCCCTGAACTGAATCCAGACTGAGGACCAGAGCTGCCAAATGTACAACAAACTCTCATTTAAAACGCCTACATTTCGGTTTTAAAACTATAGTGGGTAACATTTGAATATCAGCTCCACACATCTCCCTTAGGGTTTCTCACCTGTGTTTTGATCTTGTGTCACTCAGCGGCATTTCCACGCAGCACGTATAAAGGGATTTGTTTTATGTCAAGAAAATTAGGGCAACAACAACACTGTGCTAGTAAAGAGAGATGGGTAGCAAATAGGTCGGAGTTTGACTGAAAACACAAAGGGGCGCCCATGAAAAGTTTCAGAAGGGAAAACGTCCAAATAATCTGTTCCTTCAGCAGCTCCACCTGCTTTATACACACGGACACTGCTTCAGTCAGGTCTGATAGTTTTGCTGGTCATTTCTGCTAACAAAGACAGGCAGAACAATAAGAAAATAACCAAAAGGTCCACACTGTAGCTTTAAGCAGGGTGGTACATGATGTGGTGTGTTTGAAATTCAGTGTGTCTCTTCCCTGACAATAACAACGGAGACGATTGTGAAATCTCTCTCTGGTGTGTTAAGGTTAAGACAATCATCTGAGAGTTCGACTGTTTACTCTTTCTCTTGTAAAAGACTGAGGCTTTTGATAATAATGTAATAATGTACGACAGCAGGCATTTACATATTAGGGCTTTTGAGAATCACAAAGAAGTGACAAAAGTGATTCAGCAGAGCCAAAGTTCTATTTTTACTGCCTTGTTGAATCATGAGCTCACACTACCGACAATGCAACTGAAGCTGGCATTTTGGTCTGCAATTCAGTTCTCTTATGTTACAAGTAACGCAGCCTTGAGATACTAGCCTGCAGCAGAGATGAGGAGAAAGCTACAGAGGTCAGGTACACTCACTTCCTTCTCAGTCCAAAATATAGAAAGGGTTTGTTGCTCATTTGAACTGACATGCGGTAATCTAGTAATTTAGCATCTCACTACCGTGAATCCTGACTGACAAGTGACATAATCGGAAAAAGTGAGGTCAGAGTCGATGCAGCAGAGTTGAAGCAGTCCTGACGTTTAGTCCCTGCAATGGACCGAGAACCAAATACACTGCACTTCCCATCATGCATCTCTGTGGTGTCCATTACTAGCTAACATTTAGCTCATTTTAACAAAGCTGTCATGACCAAAAGTTAATAAAAGTGGTTGTGAGAATTCTGTTATAAGATATTTAATGAAATTAAAATTTCCCTTATGAGTTATAAAGGAAATATCATGGAATCATGGAATCATCAAAGTATGTTGAGTGAATTATTGTTTAATTTATGTTGCATTTGTTGTATATATTAATACTTAATTACAAATGGCCTTACTTGTTTTGTCATTTGAAAGACAGAATTGTTGTTGAATACTACTTTTGTATTTATTTTTCATTATTATTCTTCATTACAAATCAACAGAGCTTTATTTTTTACCGTATGTAATGCTTTACTGGTTTTGCGATGCATTTAAATTAAAAACAGCTTAATTTATTAGAAATTGTGATTATACTAATTACCAAAATAAATGTATAATATATAATGTAAAATAGTGTTAATATAGACACTTTTCTGATGCTCTATGGGGGTGCAAACAACAAAAATTAAACAATAGATATGTTGTGTCTTTCTTTAGCTGAGCAGTGGCTCAGTAAATGTTTTTTCTTTTTTGTTCTGTATTTCAGACAGACTACTGTCCCATGTTCTCATTAATTTACTAAACACACACATTACATAAGCCTCATCATGAATATTGATGGTAACGAGCTTTTCCACTGTATCAGGGTTCTTGCTTTTGAGAAGAAATTGTCCCTTATGGCATCAGTGACACTGTCATCAAATGAAGATATGCAGTTCATCTAATATTGAATATCACCCTGGGTGGGATCCATAATTCATCATCTAAGTGAAGACGTGACTCTCATGAAGTGGATGAAATTTAAAGGCTCAGTGGGAGGGGTTGATAGAACAATGACCCACACCAGGTGCCCTCATTCAGACGGCGGCTGAGATCACTCCGCCTCTCTCTCCCAGATCTTTTTGAGAGGTGAAGTTCAAGGCTTGTCGTTCCAGGAGGTTATCTCTGTCTTCTACGGAGCCTGCCATTCACTGCTCGTGCTAATAAGCACGACAAAGCACTTAAAAGCTTTTAATTTGTGCTGTTTGACACGTGCCACAGGTGATTTGTCTAATATATGAGCTGCAGAGTAATAAGCACAAGAAACATGCAGAGTCATAGCTCTGCTCTTCATTGCATTCATGGAAAGAAGTGAATGAATGGCAAAATTTGATATGTCTTCTGGTTTAACTTGCATTCTCACCTTGACTCAGACAAACCCTGCTATCCACCACCTGGACATCTGTTATATCAGAACTCCATATACTACACATGTACTGTATATCATAATGCTGTATGGTTACTTCAGTGTGGATTTTCAATTAGGTGTTGGCTTGCATTTTGCACGAGTCATTGTTATTTACTCTACAAGCTCATTACTGTGTGTGCAGATGGTACTTGCAGAACTGAATTCATCCACGTATCTAAAGGCTTGTGCTGAACTATAATTGATAATGTAGCCTGTTGCTACACTAAACAGTGCAATCCATCATCAGGATGTAAGAGCAACTCAGATTTCCTTTGGCCCTGTAGTTGCTGTATCCAGTTTACCAGTATGAATAATTCAAATGATGCACAAGGCCACTTTTAATTTAGACATTCTGAGCATAGCGTCCATGTTTACTGCATCATTCCTTTGACTGTCAGCACTTTCCTTTCTTTTTCCTTTTTCTCTCAGTGAGAGTAGGGTGAGATGAAGACAATGAGATGAAAGGGAGGGAAGAATACGAGGAAGCATTTATGCAGCAGCAGCAAAGACGAAGAGCGTGCATGTGTGTGTGTGTGTGTGTGTGAGACAGTG
Source organism: Brachirus orientalis (assembly GCA_016785285.1). Classification (NCBI taxonomy): domain Eukaryota; kingdom Metazoa; phylum Chordata; class Actinopteri; order Pleuronectiformes; family Soleidae; genus Brachirus; species Brachirus orientalis. The sequence goes on from JAFBJR010000420.1 coordinate 631,854, forward strand.
AACGCACGCTCGCTGCCGCCCTCAGGTTGGTCGTTGTGAGATGTGTTGCATGTTGGTGCACCAGCGACAGTCTCTGATGTGGATGCCATCATGATCAAATGAAACAAACAGGGAAACGGTCTGTGTTTCAGCATTCACACTGCTCATGCTACAGCGGCGCAATCAAAATGGTTTCACCGTTGGACTCCATAATTGATAGTCCAGCCTCCATTGACTACAGTAATTACACCTGCTGCTTTGTTGGCGGTATTGAACTGAAGGGGGGTTGCAGGTTATGTTTTGTCTGTACAGCTCACACTACATATTACCACATTGTCAGTGTTTTTTACTACTCTGAAAAATAAAATGAACGCATGTTCTTTTTGACCTACGGTGTAAAAATACTATCTGTAATTATGACAGTTCTTTTTTTTTCCCTTTTTTTGGTGTTCCTGTCATTCACAAAATGAGGAACTGAGAGAGAGAGAGAGCTGTCAGAGTAAATGAGGTCTGTTTTTATGGATTATAGCAGGCAAAGATGGAGACAAGTGGACCTCTCCCTCTGTGAGCATCATCCCCCGCTCACTGAAGGACATGTCAACCTGCACTTACAGCTTTAATTATCCAGAAAGATGGCTTCTCTGCCCAGCTGACAGACATACAGTTTAGACGCATGCAGGTGATCCAGTGTAGACACTGACTTCAACCCGCCAATCATCTCTCATCATGGAGTCAGTGTCAAAAAAAAATCATCATCCAGTAAAGAACACTGAGGCCCTTCCCTTCCTCTCCACGGTGCTGAAGTTAAAACTAGGTCTGAACAATTAGGGGCCGTTCACATGCAGCACATTTTGCAAGCACATATAATATATTACGTTCAGGGCAGACATGTATACAAATGACAGTGATGTGATCGTTCCGCTTGCTTTCAGTGCGTGCCCACGTTGCACCAAGATGAAAATATCTCCCCTTTTTGGAATGCAGGAAGTACTTAAAGCACTTCTTTTGATACTTGTTTCTAATGAGCTTCAAACCTCCATCATCCAGACAATGTTCCTGAATAAGCCGGTTAAGGCAAGAATGCACAAATACACAGCAAGTTTATGTTTTTCTTGTACGTATCAAACAGCAAAGCTGGGGTAAGAGGAAATGGCACTGGTAAACCATTGTCTTTGTTTTGACTGATTTATTTTTTAATTTTTTAATCACATCAGTAGCACAACCCCACACACATCATGGGAAAACACTTTTTTTTCACTTTAAATATATTTTTTTCCACAGCATTTTTAGAATGCCTTAGAGCTGAACCAAAACTCAGCTGTAGTTAAAACTGTCCAGTTTCTTTTTGATCAGGACTATAGAAAGTGAAGATGAAGTGACTCATGTGGCAACTGTCAGCATTTAGAGTAAAAACATAATGGTTTGAAGCCACACACTGTGATGTTCTCTCCCTATATGGATGCAGCCCTTTTATCAGGAATACCATGAACTGTCATTATTTTGGGGAACATGTCGAAAAAGCCTGTACTCTGAATAATTAATGAACAACCAAAGATGGCTCCTGGCCTACAGTTTGCTTAAAAGATGGTCCGAAAAACTAACTAAGGGAGCTGAGCTGGCTGGCTTCCTCGGCCCAGAGTCTAGAGGCACTGAGGAGGAAAAAAGAGAAAAAGGCACGAATGATAAAACAATGATCAAACACACTGAGCATAAAAGTAGTGAGGAGAAAACACATGTTGAACAGTGTTACCACATGTAACTGATGAGACGCACTGGCGATTGCGGAACAGGAAGTCGGAGTGTAAATTGATTAGGAGATTAAAGGCAGGTGTGCGACTTAGAGAATCTACAAAACATTGTAGAGCATTATTGTTAAATTCCCTGGAACATGGAAACACAGATGCACTTAAACTTGGCATTATGGGTTCAACTATCACGGTCTGTTTTTTGGTTAATTTTCACTTGTGAGCAACAGGCGGGAATTTAAAGTGAAAGTGTGTCTGCTGTGAGCAGCAGCAAAGTCACAGCAGTAAAGAATTATCACATCATGAGAGGAGATGACAAGGTGACAATAAGAGACTGTAAAAAACATTATATGTGTTAAATGTCCATCATCAAAGTGCATAAGAGAGGGAAAAAGCATTAGTTAACCTTGGCTGAAGCTGTCTGTTTTGTTTCCCTGTCCCATAGAAAATTATCCACGCTGGCATGTCTGTCTTTAACTTCCTCTCTGCTTTCAGCTTTTTAAGAGATGTAGTGAGGCATTTAAGGTTTGGTAACGTTCAGCATTCCTGACTCACAGCTTCAGCTTGCTGTGTTTAAGTAACGCTGCATGCAACCTTGGTGTGGATGTGCTATGAGCTGCATCATTGCCACCAAAACCTAAAAATATTGGGACTATACTCTATACTAGTTGCACCACTGCTATCAGTGAAGCCAGTATTTAAACTTAACCTGTTTCCTTGATCTCCGATGACAAATGTAATACATTTCTTACAGGTATTTGTGAGAGAACCATGTGTTTCCAAATTAAGCAAAACAAAACTGTGTGTTGCCAGTTCCCATCATGACAAATGGTGTTGGCAAAGCCTTGTGGCCTCACAGTCAACACCAGTGCAACGAGACGCTTTCAACCTGACAGGCCTGCGTCCATGCTGACCTCACACATCAGGGACAGTGTGTCGGAGCTGATCTTCATTCACACCCATTGCGAGACGGACAGTGACCACCAGGTTTCATGGGCTTTTTGACCAATAGAGTGCATCGCACATAATACAAAATGCTCACATTAAAATCTTTCCAAGCAGACAAAGAGGTGACTTTCACCTGGCACACCTATAAACTGATCCACATGGGAAATACCACCTGGTTGTTGTTCAATCTTCCTTAGCCTCCAGCTCTGCACTGCCTTTTGTGACACAGAGCCTCTTTAGTATGGAGGTGAGGATGGACAAAGGAGACTTGGGAACTGAGGGCTCCGAGAGATTTGTCACATTCTGACACAGTCGCTTTGCTCCAGTAACCCATGTCACTCTAGGTCAACGTAATCCACCCTGTTTCTGCACAGAGAAATTTCCCAGGGCAGACAGGATGATGAAGGGCGATGTGCAGCCGATGTCTATATGCAAGAACCAAAGCAGTGCAGGAAGCAAGATTTTGTATTTGAAGTCACACCTTGTGTGCCAAGGCTTTTTTACTCCATGTTATAAAAAAAATGAAAGGGTCTGATTTATGCATCAATGGCTTTTTTGTGCTTGATTCCATTAACAATATCAGTTTGATGCATTGATTTTAAACATCTAAGCGGTGAACAAAACCTTTGTGCTGATGCATTCACCACTTAGCCATAACCAGTCATTTCAAAAACATTATGCTTCAACGCTATAATAAATATTCTGCTCTCATAAAGAGGAAATAAAAAGCCCACAACATGACTGCATCTGGGGTTGGTTAAGTGTTTAAGTGATATTTACTTTTAGTTGTGTATCCTAATTAATTTCGAATTTTTCTCTTTCCAATATCCATACCAGTGATTTTGACTAATAGTGGACTAATATTGATGCTTTTATTAGCTCATTCCTAGTAATGTTATGGATTGCATCCAACAAGTAGCAAGAGAATGCTTACTAAGAAGTAAAGTATACAAACATACAAGGCTGTGGAGAGCAGGTGATCATCTATTTGGAGGGTCAGAGGTTCAATCCCTGGCTCCTCTGGTCGACATGCCAATGTTTACTTGGGCAAGTCACTGTTCCTGTTGGCTGTGTTAGTGAATGATGTGTGTAATAAAAAAGCACTGCTGTGATGATGGTGTTTACATGTATATAAAAATTAATCATATATAATTTGCTTTAATCTACAACTTTTCACCTTTTTGGGTACTTATTGTTATTGTTATAGTTGTAATTATTTTAGTCTTTAATATTAAGAAATCGATTTTTCAACACAAAGTTGTGACACCCTTCTTTCTTACTTAAATACTGTATACGGATATCCTGTGTGCTCTATTGTTATTACCTCATTAACTACTCAGGTTAGTTTCCGAGTCACTTGACTTGTTAGTTATTCTCACAACAGTTCATCACTGCACAACTCATCATTCATTACTGCCAGTAAGCCAACCACATGTCTTGAATTTGAATCTTCAAATAAGAAACAGAATGACTTTACACTTCAGCCAACTTGACTACACACACAGACACACACACAATGAGCTGCAGAGACAAAAAAAAAAGTTACTTTGAGGAGTCGTCTCAACCGCATACACCGTGGCATTATCACCTCCCCTTGGGATGCTCTGATTAAGGGTTCCTAACCACAGAGATTTATGTGCTGCTTCTTTTACATAAGTCCTTATCTCTGCCATTATGAATAATTCATGTGAAATTGGAGAGGTGAGAAGCCATTGTGTTGGAGAGGCCTGGGAGATGAGCTCGGACATCTCACCTTGTCTTTGTCGTGAGTTTGTGACCTTCCGTACATACCAGTTTCATAATTTAACCTCTTTTCGCTCTGGAAAGTCTGGATCAAGGACCAGTGTGTCAGAATGAATGACATCTAATGGTTAGACTGCAGACTGTAACAAACAGATGCTCACCTCTTTTTTCCCCAAGTATGTCAGTGAACTACAGTGGCCTTTACATAGTAAGCTTCTATTTCAAAGCATCATATGGGTGCTCAGGATGGTCTCTTTGGTCTTCTGTAGAAACATGGCAGCACATGATGGTCGACCTCCATAAAGCAAAGCCCTTGCCTAAAGTACATATAAAAGCCTTAGGTTATTTTAAGGGGTTATCATAATAAACAAACATACTTATGGGGAGTACAGTTTATTCCGTTTCTGCCTTCTAAATGTTACACACTGAACCTTTAAGCTTGTGCAATGCCATCCATAATATACAAATAACTTTCATTGATTCATTTGGGTAATTCCACTCAAAATATTTGTTCATCATAGGAAATTAGCACCATTGAAACCAGTGCTCTTCATGGTCCTGCCCTGAGTTTGAGAGGAAGCTCATAATGCAGCATAAAAAATTAGTGAAGTGCTGCAGTCATAGTTGTTCTTCCTCTGATCTCAACACATGATCCCTGGAGCTCATCCAGATTAATCATCAGTGTCCTCAGGTAGGTTGGCCAGCCACTTCCTAGTTGTTCCTAATGTATTCCATCTCATAATCATGGAGGCCACTTTGCTCGTGGATAATGTTTTTCTATTAGCTTTCCCAAATGTGTGCCTCCACTCAAGCCTGTCTCTGAGCTCTGCCGGAAGTTCCTCCTCAGAGTCAGGCTTTTGCTCTGATACAGTATATATTGTCAGCTGTGAGACCGTATGACAGCTGTGCATCTGTCCAACCATGTCCAGTCACTTAAACTCAACCTATCGTGGTGTAGAAACACCTGAACATGAAGAGAAGGGAATTTGAGATTAAAGAAGTGTCTGAATGTATTTTCCTTTATTTTGTAAAGGAAGTTAGTGACATGAAATGGATATGCTCAATTAAAGTACAAGTGCCTCAAAATTCCCACTCAAGTTAAATGTATACAATTACTTTCCCCTGTTGTTCTCAATCAGAATTTATAGAGGGTAAAAAGTATATTATATGATACAGTTATCACTGTCATCTCTTTTAACATTAAATATGTTGGACAGTGACCAACATTAAGGTGAGTTTTTTTGTAGAAAATGAATAAACTGTCCATAAGTTTGGTTGTATAACAGTGTAATTGTTTTATATCTACTTTAGGTAAGACTTATGCATAAAGTCTGCCATCTTGTGCCATGATGTTTCTACGGCAGCCCGAACAGACAAACCAGCCAGACTATTTTACCAGATACACCAGCATGTACATGCTCACTGTACCTTGTTGGCTACACTGGGGATGGGTTTGCAGATCATTTGTATCTGAGGGTGCAGTTTTCAAATGAATATGTAATGGTATGGATGTAGCCAAAGTCAGGTAACTTTTGTCTTTTTTTGGTGAAGTTGTATAAATTTTAACATCAACTTGCTTCATAATCCAGAAAGTCTCCTAAACCAAAGAGTATTCTCACTTATCGCGTGTAATGTTTTTAAAGTGGTTTTGATAAAGTATTTTAAAGTATTTTACGTATTTTATTCTGCAGTAATCAATTCAAAGTCTTGGGTGTCAAAAAATAGCCAAAAATTGAGGTTCAAAGCTAAGTCTTCCTTTGCCTTTATGCATTTTTAGTGTCAACCTCTTAAATCTTTCACACAAATGCCCTTTCTCTGTCAGTCTTCCTCTCTCCCTTCACTGCTCAGCTTTATTTCTCTGTTTCTATTCCTCTCCTGCTCTGAAAGTCATCGATTCAGCCATTTACCAGAAAAATGCCTTGGTATGAAAAAGAGAAAAGACACGAAGGGTTGGTGGAGACCTTGTGGGCTTATTCACAGACGCACAATGACAGAAGGTTTGCTGAGGTCTCCTGAGTTTAATGTGTTTGTGATTAAATTCCATCCATTGACACAGACATGAAAAGCTTTCAAACTAACCTGTTTCTTGTGTTGTGTACAATTTTACTTTTGCCATGAAAGATGTAGAATGCTTGCCCAATGCTCCTGGTTCAGCTTTTTACAGGAAAAGCTGTTGAAAAGGACTTTTAACAATGCTCATCACTTTGGAACGGGGTCAACTTGATGGTGCATTTGCCAATGTTGGTGTCAGTGTGTTTGCATGTCAAAGCTAACCACTCTTTCAAAGATGTGTTGTTTTGTGACAGAACCCAAGTCTTTGTGTTTTAACAACAGAAATCTAATGTCAGGGGAGGTTTATTATTTGTAGCATGATCCTGGATGTGGAGTGAAATATTTCCTCATGTTTGATTGTAACTCAGTTTATAAACCTTGTTAATTAAAACCCATTTATATTTATTAGCAGTAACATTTCATTCTGCTCCTCTCCCGCGTGTATCTCTTGTGCTGTACATTTAGCGCTTTGACGGCTCAAAAGAGCTGAACTAAATTCTTTCATTTCTATTCATATTATTTTCATCATTTATCAGTTTTGTTGTTTTTTTTTAGCATCACATCACGTACAAAATTCAAATTTAGGAAAATAACTTGTATCAAGTAGGGTCTAAGTATGAAGCTACATTTATGATTGTATTTACTGTCTATAATATATATCTTTTTACTTTTAATAATTTATATGACTGACTATCTGACTGGTTAATTTCAATGATTATTATTTTTATTTTTGTAATCTTATCTCCACAAATGTTATTATACTGCATCATAATTTTTATGTGTATATTATTGGGTTCACAGGTATATTTCTTGTTAGGCAGGCTTTGTTTTCTCTGAAAAGAGACCAAGTTAAGTGGCTGCTGCTGCTAACTTCGTCATCAGTAAACAGACATCTTTTCGTCTATCTCTCCTTAAAAGAGTAAAATATCAAACACTTCCTCATTATTCCCTTTGTGTTTACAACTAACAACAATAAACTTATGTAAAGTACCATTGTTTTTTTATTATACACTTATTTTAAACCATATTCCTTTTTTAATTAAATGAGGAAAACAATTAGACTTGTTTAATAGGGCCCTAATGAGCAAGATAAAAAAAACCTGCACTCAATTTTTTTTGCACTAATGAGCAAACCTTTTCTTTGTCTCAGAATTAACGCTAAAATCAAAACCTTTTAATTCAAAGAGATGCTGAATTTATCATTAACACTGAACTGATGAACTGCAACTTATTCAGAATCTCAACAAAGAGAACAGATCACATTAAACCCTACTGCTCAAGAAGATGCCCTTTCCTTTTAGAAATGATCTTCTGTTCTTTTACTTCAGCTCATTTGTAAGACTTTAAATGACCTCATTCCTCCCAGTATCATATATCTTGTTTTATTTTATGTTCCAACCACTAAAGTGATCCACAGCTTACCTTTTAAATGTTCCATATGTGTCTCATAAAAGTGTTGTGGAGGCTGCCTTCTGGTTTTATGTCCTTTAAATGTGTAACATGCAGCCTCTGGGAAATAAAATGAGAAACATGATCTGTATTTCTTTTTAAAGAATAGTAACAACCAATCTTTTCAGTCTGGCTTTTAAATGGGGTTATTGCTGTAGCCTTATTCCTTTAGTTTTTAACCAGTGATTCTTGGATTAATCCCTTTTGTTTATTTATTTATTTATTTTGCTTGGATGAAAGGTGTGATAAAGCAGAACTGGCACAAGTCGCTTGAATAATATGGTCTTTGTTTGAGCTTCAGTTTGACCAAACCATTGATTGTTAATCCAGTATTTTGAAAGACTCCCCACATTCGCATAATGAGATAAGGTTTTGTTGTTTAATTTTCAGGAGCAAATGCAGGATTACTCAGAACACACTGGACACATGCTAGACACATCAGTACTGTCATGCAGCAGCTGGAATTTAAATCTGAATAATGTGTCTCTGCTTGTTGGATCATTCATTATTTAAATAAGCAAAAGCCAATAAACCTCTTTTTCATTCATGAGTGAATCTATTTGAATATTGCACTGTTAATGAATGCAATGTGCTTCTTTTAATCACATCATAGATAAACTTAACTGACTGGTGATTGTGTTCATGCTGCTGCTTTTATACTTTAGTTTCAGTCTTTTAGACTTCGGTTGGCACCGAGTGAAAATAAAAAGTAATGATGTAAGTGCAGGCTTTAATTTAGATGAAATTCATCCCCAGGAGATTAGAGTGAGGAGTGCCACTGTATCTCTAGATCTCAGTATCATCTGGAGTGTGATGAAGAGACAAAGACTGTGAACTTTGACCCATCAACCCATAGGCACAAATGAGATACAGCTAGAGAAAGGATGTATTTAAGCTGAGGTTTAGGCTCCTCTGAGGGCCAGAGATCAGCACTCACTTAATGATGAACTCCAAAGCTACCGGCTGTCGCACCAAAAGACGCTTTTCCTTGAGCTGACTGGCAAAGAGTAGATGGAGCTGTCCAAGGTTCTGACCTGTGCTTCTGGTGATGAGGAGTGGGTCTCTTAGTAATCTGAGGAGCACAACGCACTCAGCTTTGTGAGTCCACACTATGCTGATTAAGCCTATCACCACCACATGACCCTCTCAGTATGTTGTGTGGTGACACAGAATGGTGCGTTTTACATCACGACTGATAGAGGAAAAGCAGAAGCATAATGGTAGGGCTGTAACTAATGATAATTTGGTCATTGACTAATCACAATTATTTATGTTTTATTCGGAATAGTAGTGTTATTAATTAATTAAATTATTAAGTAAGGAAGAAAACTTTTTGTTTGTAACAGAGCGTTGTTAAGTATAATGGACTGTTGCTAGGGACAGAAAGCCATGTCTACTGTATGTATTGATGCACAGATGAGTACATAGAAGGACTATACTGTAAATACTCTTTCAGGATGTAAAACATCAAGGGTATCCCATTAAACATGAACCCGGCTTGAACCCAACTTTTGGCTGCCATTTGTTTGCAGACAAATCAGCTTCACATCGAACATATGCTGCTCTGATACCACTGTCGGTTTCATTTATATCCTCTAAGACTGTTTTTGTGCTGATATAAAGGCTTGCTAGCGCGACTTAGAATGCGCGACTCAAACCTTTCGTAAGCTAACAGATTAGTTCACTATCAGTAAGCAATTTCATTGATTTGTAATCAATGAAAAAAAAATTAAGTCACAGTTTTTTTTCTAAACCAAGTAATAAGTGAAATAACCTGCTATTTTTTCTCCATTGTGTCAGAACGCAGTGGTATATACTATGAAAAGAAATGGCCTACTGCTCCCACCACCTCCTGTGGTGCATTGCAGTTGTTGATTTGCCAGAATTTGTGTTTTAATTAAACAGGTTACCGACACTTTGGCAATCAAATTCCCCGTTGAAGAATTTTAATAATCTTTTAATAATCTTTAATAAGTTATTTTGACTAATTGTTGCAGCTCTACATAACAACTACACAAGTAAAGTGAGATGGCAGCAAACTATAGGTTAAACAAATATCCCTGTTCTCTGAAACATGAGTGAGGTGACACGAATGTTTAAAGAGAAATGTAGGTTAAGGAATTAGGGCTGCAACTAACAATTATTTTCATAATCGATTTATTTGTCCATTGTTTTCCTGAGAAAGCGAGTCATCGTTTGGGTCCAGAAAATGTCAGAAAATGTTTAAAAATATTAGTAGGCGTTTATCAAACCTGGAGATGATGATGTTCTCAATTGTCTTGTTTTGTCCACAAACAAAATGAATCACTATTAAAGATTTCTCTGTTATATGGAGCAAAGAAACCCAAAAATATTCATGTATAAGAAGCTGAAAAATTAGAAAACTTCTTGTAATGAAGGAAAAAAAAAACCCTCAAATCAATTAATCGATTATGAAAACAGCTGAAAAATAATTTTGCACTCGATTGAAATCAATTAAACAAAATAATTGTTTCAGACTTGTAAGGATCTTGTGAGTAAGGTTGGAATATGGTTTGAAGTTTTTTAAGCTCATCACTGTGTCTGAACCGCCTCGGCAAGTAAAGGATGCTGATAATTTTTATGTGTACTTGTGCTGATTTATCAGCCATATGACTCATCAGTCAAATGTTTCCCTACTTTACTGTCAAGCCTGAATTTGTGTCCTGTCTTAAGAGACCACAAAGCTCTGCTGTTTACAGTATTAGAATTTTCAGGCACAGGCAGAGATCTTTTGCAAATGTTGCCTGTGTTGCTGCCTCCTTGGTACATTGTTCCTATTAATCAGAAATCCATTTGTGATGCCGCATTAAACCCTCGGATGTCTTAAATGTAACAAATGATGATTACCTGTGGGAAATCGATGATGATCACCACACTATTAATGGTCCCTCTGCAGGAATAGCATACGTCGATGGACAAATCTGGATCCACCGGCAGAGAAGGAGCTTTAATTTAGAACTGGTTTTGTGTGTAGTGACTCACTTGATCACCAAGGTTTGACAAAAATCAAAAAGGTCTTTGATCCTGCTACCTCAAGTCTCATCTGACATCAGAGTAAACCAAAAAAAGAAAACAAACCCTGCATTGTTTTGTCTTACTACTGTGAATACAATGACTGTGTTCAGTGAGAGCAGCTGGTGAGTCAGACTGTAATGTACTGCAGATAGAAAGAGAGAGAAAGGGGAGGGGGTACAACATTTGCTAGTGCCTGGTTGTATTATAGTGAGTTTCCTCAGGGTCAAAAATTCACTTATTTATCACTTATTGTCCTTGGCCTCTCTCAGGTCAACAAGGGGCAATGAGCTCAGTGGCACTGACTGCATTATCTGTGTGGCAGTGGCTTTGTCTCACCATCACTTTTCTTTGGGGGATAAAATACCTGCTTCTTGCATGTTCCTTCATATGAATTAGTTATCATATGTGTGTGAGAACACAGCTTTGCTTTGGTTAGATACAGGCTTTAATGTTTGTGTAACATGTGTGTGGGATCACATGTGTAGTGGGCACTGGGGCTGTGGACGGTGGCCTTTACTAATGCATGAGGCTGTGGTTTTCCAGTTATTTGCTGACTTGGTTTGATCTGCCATATGTTGCTGGATTAAATAAAATAACTTTATTGTGAAAACATCAGCATATAAACATTATCAGAATATTTTTCAACGTAAGGTTGCAGGGACTTACTGTGATTTTTGTTGTTATTGATGTTATTATTCTGCATCCGTATGGTTTTTGTGAACATTAACATTTTCAAAAAATAGAACTCACTTCTTAAACTTTTTGGGGGTTCTTTGTATTTGCCTGTTTGCTGACGTCTTGCGTTTTACAAGCACAGTATTGCTGTGTGCACTGCACGAATGCCGTGGGCTACACAGGATCTAAACATCTTACGTGTATTAGTTTTCTGATTGTTGAGTTTGCTTGAGTGGTGCATATTTAATTTATTTGGTTTGGTGCTCTTTGCTGATGTCAGTCTCCAAACCTCCTGGACCTCTTTTGCTCCTCCATGTTCACCTTGTAGGCTTCATCCACATCATTGCATTACATTTAAAATTGCATAAATTCACCTCCATGTATGCTTGCCGTCCCATAATACACTCTTTTTTATAGCCCCAAAGATGAAGTACAAATGGAGTAGATTCCATACCCTTATGAATCTGCTCTTGGGTGCAGGGTACATGATGTACAATTAATTTATGAGACATTGTTTAGGGCCATGACTATGAGCTAAATATAAAAACATGTTTTTTATATTGCTTTTATTTAACCATTCATGTGAAAATAGTTTTCAAGCTTTTACATATTAAACTGTACCAGCTATGAAATTGTTGCATAAAACTGGCATGCAGTTGCCCCCTTGAGGTCTGTGAAATTATCCATCGAACCATTGTCTTGACTGATTATCATTTGAGGACCATGAGGTGCGTCCAACCCTCACTGACAGTGAGCGAGCGGCAGGCTGCACCCTGGACAGGTCGCCATGGCGTCACAGGCATCACGGGCATCTTTTATGGGTTTGGCATAGTTTTGTGAATTGTGTCAATCATTTAAAGGGGAACTAAAGAGTATTCTTGAAAATAAATATTTTTGTTTTCTTCAGTGTCACTCACCAAAGTGCACAGTGTGAATCCATGACACTCTATTTTCAAGGACTGAGTCACCTTTTTCTTTTTAAAAAGCATTTTATGATGTTGCTAATAATGATACTCATGTGCTGACACTGTGAAACCTACATTGTTGACCGTGCTTATGTGATATCAGTTTTCTTCTCCCCTGCCTTTTCTGGTGCCTTATTGTTTGTGTTTCTTGTCAGTGGAGTTATATAACAGATGTGAAAAGTGCTATGTGATTCATTCATGTTGTGACACAAAAGAGGGTCGCACTTGTAAAAACACTAATCAAAATCTGTGTTTATTACAGTACATAAGACCTTCAGTGTAATACTGTAATAGTTCAGGTTTGACAAAAACAAACATGTCGAGAAACTCACTGATTAAGAAGAAACCAGCTTTGCTTGGGATCCTTATGAAAAGTCCAGGCAACAAATGAAATAGACAACGTTCAGGACAAGTAAGTAAAGGTTTTCTATAAAATTACATGCAAATTGCATTTTGAGTTGCCCCAGATGGCCAGTGAAGAGAATACAGGTTTCAGACATTTCAGCATTGGCTTTGATCTCTGGACTTGGAAACAATGTTAATTTTTTTCTACAGTCTTTGAAATGGGCAAAGAACCAAAGATGGGAATTAAAATGGGAACAAAGGTCAGTCTTTCAAAATAAAAGAGGACATGCACATGAGTTGCTGTATTGTAGCCGTGTGTGTGTGTGTGTGTGTGTGTGTGTGTGTGTGTGTGTGTGTGTGTGTGTGTGTGTGTGTGTGTGTGTGTGTGTGTGTGTGTGTGTGTGTGTGTGTGTGTGTGTGTGTGTGTGTGTGTGTGTGTGTGTGTGTGTGTGTGTGTGTGTGTGTGTGTGTGTGTGTGTGTGTGTGTGTGTGTGTATGCTCTCTCTGGTTTGTTCTGTTGATGAACAAAAGTGAACACTGGTGGTGAAGGTGTTAAAGCGGTTAGGAGACTCTAACTCTCCTTTAGAAAAGCAATCACAAGGAAAACTATGTGTGTGTGTGTGTACCTGGTATTCCTTATGTTGTGGGGACCCAAATCTGCTTACACAGTCACATTATGGGGACCTGTCAAATCAAGTCCCCATAAATTACCTAAACCTAAATTAGTTAGGTTAAGGTTAGGGTCAGGGACTGGGAACTTATGGTTAAGGTTAGAGTAAGTCTCCAGAAAATTAATGTAAGTCAATGCAATGTCAACCCTGGTCTACCCTGGTCCTGAGGACCCACTACCCTGCTTTTTAGATGTTTCCCTGCTTCAGCACACCTGATTCAAATGGTTAGCTCGTCATCAAGCTCTGTAGAAGCCTGATAACAATCCATTTATTTAAATCAGGTGTGTTGGAGCAAGGACACTTCTAAAAGATGCAGGTCAGTGGGTCCCCACGACCACAACACTGGTGTAGAGGAAGCACAACAGAGAAAGTGGGCAATGTAAGTGAATTTACAGTATGTGTTTGTGTGTGTGACAAAGGGAAACAGGAAGAGGACATAAAGAGAGAAACAGCTATAAGAGAGAGGGAGGGGAAGGGGATGGTGAGAGCGAGGGAAGGGAGGTGGCAGGCAATAAAGCACCCCATCAATCTGGTAAATGAGTGTCCTTCCAGCAGAGGGTACTCTGCTGGTATGCGGCCTGCTCCATGTTCATCAGTCACAGGTTCAGCACTCATCCATGTTATCTCATCCCGCACTCTAACACTTCCTTATTCAAGAAAGCAGCAGCTGAACAAACGCTGGGTCTGCAGGTCACTTTGCCAATTAGACGTCATTTACTTTCACTGTGACAGTGTTTCACCTTGAAGGATTGGAGTGCTATTGAGCTTTTAAACTATTGCCATATGCAATTGACACTTTAGGTACATTTGTGCGTCTTAATCATAATATGTGGGTGTTAGTACATTGTGGCATCAACCTCTGTCTATCTGCAGTATTCCATGAAATATGTTTATGTCTTTTAGGGAAATGTATTTTGCTGCCAGTGTTTGAAAGCTTAGTAGCCCATACAGTTTTATTTTGATTAAAATCTGACTTCACAATATATGAACTGACTTTGTGTTACATGAAACAGTCACTCCCACAGACACAGTTACATACATATAGCTAGGTTTTTCTTTTCAGATTAAACAATCTGCGAGATGAGCTTTACAGCTCTGTATCATGTTGTGGCTGATATGAAACAAAAGTTTTCACAATTGTCAGATAGTTTTCCCATCTTTTCCCAAGTCTTTAAACGTCTGTTTTGGGGGGCTCTAAAACACTGGACCAGTGTGAACAGCAGGTGTATCCAAAGCAGAATTTATGCTTTTTAAAAATGATAATGGAGTAGTATGCATGTAGCCTCAGCTGCTCTGCACTAAGAGGAGTGAACAGCACAGTATATTGATTGAATTTGTCAGGTGGTGAGAAGCACGAGTCTAGATGAATGTTAGCATCTGTAAACATGCATCATACTGAAATAATGAATTCATCCAGGTAGAGTTTAAATGGTGGTATGTGTCTGTGTCTGTGTGTCAACATTAGTCAGAATTCTTTGTAAAGAACAGCAGGTGCCAGAAATTCAGCCACAGATGGATAAAAAAATGAAAATCTCACAGGAGCTCTAGCTGCACATTTGGGGAATTTTTAATGGCATTTTTTTTTTGCTAAATAAACCATTCTGCATATTTGGAACATTCTGCAATTTATTTTTATTCAAAGAGACCGGGCCTTTGTTAGAATTGTTTTGTTATGATATGATTCTTGGAGCAAGCATTTGTCATTGTTGTCACGAGTATTGTGACTCGATCACACAATCCCATGGCTGTTTGTGGTGGTGACAATGTGAGAATCAGTAATGCACTTCTGAGATGAATGTTAAGACTCCACTCTGTGCTCAAACAGTAATGGGAATTTTTCCTATCAGTGTCAGTTTCACAGTCATAAAGAAAGGATATCATGCACAGCTTCAAGTTAATGAGTACTTTGTGTGTAAAAAAAAAAAATATGTTGGTTGGAATTTTGTTTAATTGTGTTCAGCCTTCAGCCTTATGTAGAAATATAATTTCTTTTATTTAGATTTTTTGTGGAGATTTTTTCTCAATAAATTTTCAAATAAATTTGTGAGAAAAAGTATATTTTCAAGTGCCTGGCACCTTGTTGTTTTGCAAACAGCCATGTGTTCATATATATCATATTTTCCTCTAAATGAGAACATGACTTAGAAAATTAATATCATGTGCTGTCAAACAAGACCCCAAACTATTGATGGAGACCATTAACATCTCAGGCAAATGTTTTACTGACATTATAAATCAAGTTGGAAGTAGGCTCATTTTCCCACAGACTTCTTTTTGCAACTAGATGTCTCCCTGTTGTGGCTATTCGATATATTTTCAATTCCTTTTTGGCTTCAGGAGGAACCTGAAAGACTACGTCCATTTTTTATCTTGATCAGTTGTTTTTTGTGTATTCTTGTTGTTCTATTATGTCTTATTTGGACATTTTTCTTGTCTTTTTGTCTATTGTCTCCCCCCCTTTTGGCCTCACATTGTGTCTCAGGTTGTTTTGATCAAAACATGTGTGTGTCACTGGGGTCCTTCAGTTTTTGAGCCCCTGGGTCTCTGTCCACTGTGTCTGTTCTTTAATGTGAATAATGTAATGTAAATTCCTAAATCCTAAATATCGATATAACAAATCAGGAAACCAGAATACTAACTAAATCCTCTGTGCTGGAATGAGATTTAGTCAACATCAGTTTGAACTGTAGATAAACATGAAACTGCAACAGATAAAAGCAACTTACTGACCTTCAGCTGACCTATAAGGGCCACACTAGTAGAAAGTTCAGACGTGTTAAATAGGGATCAAAGTAAATGTCTTCAGTCACTCAGTGGTGTCAGCTCATCCCTGATGCCTCAACTGCTTCTTAATGTTCCACTGATAACCATAATTTACTGGATGCTGTGATCGCCTTTAATAATTGCTGTGATCCTGTGGCCTCACACAGCTCACACCTCTTCACAGCTCACTGCCACTCGGCGTCTGTGCCCAGCAGCAGGCTTGAGGATACAGGAATACCCGGGAGACAGGCCGAGCTCAACACTCTGTCCTACAGTGTTAACCAGTCCCACAGGGACAGAATCTCACTTTCATCCCTGCTTTTCTTTGAAGAGCTGCCACACTGGGCAGTCTAGCTGCTCATGAAGCAAAGGAAGTCTGTCCTGTGCTTTGCCTGTGGTCGCCTCAGCTTCTTCAGGCTCCAAATGAACTTAAATACATGCAGCATACCTGCAGTACTGTATACTGTATGTCGCCTTTGTATTTCACAGGAGCTGAAAGTGAGAACTTCAGCGTTTAATGATGAAATGCTCTCTACATTTGCAACAACTTGCAGGCTAGTTCTTTGTTCACATTGCCGCTTCCATATAACTAATCTTGCACCAATCTTTGACTAATCATAAAAGGAAAGAAAAGATCTGCACACTTAGAGCGCCCGCTCAAATGCTTCTATTGCTAGTGATGTTTGGACCACAACTGACTGACAAATAAGAAGTTGTCATCTTAAATATCCACAATACATCACAAGTTCTTAATATGGAGGACATTTGTGGGCATCTTAATTAAAATATATGCAGTATAAGTACAGTCATACAGTCAGTAATTACAAAAATACATTTTGAAACACGTTCTGACAAGGAAGCTGCGATACCTGCTGTATTCAGTTACCTAATGTCAAAGTCTTCATTGGAGCAAAAGGTTTTAACTGTATTTGTCAATAGTCTGAGGAAGAGCCTGTTGTGCTTGGAACATCACTAGAAATAAAAATCCAATGAATGGGAGCTCGAAGGCACATCCTATCCTTTTGTTGTTTGATTGACACTATATTTTTATACTAGTAAGTTTTACTTTTTATATAAGCTGATGCTGATATAGAAAATCTTATGCAACAACAATTTATCATGGAGTGCTTAACCAAATGTTGTGGGTTTTCACCAGTTCTCCAGTTTCCTCCCACTGTCTAAAAACATGCAGATTTGGGGATTAGGCCAATTGGACACTAAATTGCCTCTATATATTGTCTCTATATGTGGCCCTTCGATGGACTGGCGACCTGTTCAGGGTGTACCCCAGCCTTTTGCCCTGTGTGAGCTGGGATTAGGCACCAGTGCCCCCCATGACCCTAATGTGGAGGATAAAGCGGTAGAAGATAAGTGAGTGAGTGCTTAACCCAAGATCTTTCATGACAGAAAGACATAAGCACAACAGTAATAAAATCCTGAAATCCAAAATAACATTGCCACAAATTAAAAAGGAAACGGCAGCATAAAAACACTTAAATACAAAAGTGAGTGGAACAGTTCGGTTTGGTACAGTACGATATGTATTTTTTGCTTTTTCATTAAGAACAGTCCCAAAATAACCAGCCCCAACCATTCAATTTTTCATTACCCTTCCCTTAGTGTGCCAGAGTAAAATGGAGGGGTATAGTACGGTATGGTAACTTTCACAGCCCACTCACTCCCCACCTACCAAGTAAACGCAAGCCTGACCCAGCACTTTACTGTTCCAAATTGTACTGTACTGTACCAAACTGAACCGTACCTTAATGAAAACCCTACATATAGAATAGAATAGAATAGAATAGAATAGAATAGAATAGAATAGAATAGAATAGAAAACACAGTTAAAAGAACAACAGATAAAATATAACAGATATGATGGCTAAGGTATTGCATAGAAAAATCCATTAAAAAGTCCTGACCTAATTATTTTCTGTGCCCTTTGTTTTCAGCAGCTGCATGTGTAACAGGAAGGAATTTCACAACATAGCACCACTGGCATTTAGAACTGTGCAGCAGTTTGTAAATGAAGAGTGAACCCTTCATTATTATTCCATGCCTATATTCCATTATTCTCTTCCTAAAGGTTCACTGTGTCATGGTGAGATGTCAGATTGCAACAGAAGAAGATCTACTCTGCTCACTCCTGCCTTGCCCAAGCATGTCAGTGAAATATGCTGGCCTTTGCATATCGGACACAAAACGAATGTTCATTGTGGCTGCTGTAGAAAAACAGAGGTGCTGGATGGTGGCCTGTGAAAACCAAACAACGTTTTACAATATCTTAAAGCAATTGTACACTAATACAAACATAGACACGTGTAGTACAGTATATCTAATTTCCGCCAAATAAACCCTCCTAAATGTTACACACTGGACCTTCAAAGTGTTAATTATGAAAGACTTTTACTTTCCCGCTGGATGTTTTGATATGCATATGCTCTTCTCTATAATCCAAGCCTGTTGGTGAGAACATCATGAGCTTGAATAAAGATGAAGCTTAAAGTTTAGCATCTAAACCCACCAACAGATGTTCTATTTTCACTGCACTCGCTCCATGGGCTTAACCCCTTATCTTAGCTCCAAGATAGCAGCACAAATCAAGGATAAATTAGTCTGACACTCAACTAGTCTAACACTGCTCATCGTGCCTCTTCTCAGTTGTTTCTCTTGATATCTATTTACTCTGCTTCATGTCCCTCAATGTCAAGCACAGACCAGCTGTAGAGCTGACCACTGGACTTTGTCAGCAGAGAGATGACAGCGGTGGCAATGTCATTCCCCCCACTTACTTTCTTTAAACTTACTAATCTTAGTGTCGACATAGTGTCGGACACTTATGTCTGTTACTTGTATCCACTGAGATCACTAGGGATGAGCTGATCGAATACTCAGTGTTGGTATCGGTCCAATACTGGTCAGAATCACTGGATCGCAAAAAGAAAAACATTATATCTGATATGATCAACAAACCTTAAATATCATCTAAACAGCATTTGACTGAGAAAGTATTTCACTATGACCCTGCAGCAGGTGAATGGAGGAACAACATACAAATGTAACATACATTTGTTCTCAGTATGCTGACTTAACAGACTCAGACAAGTTTATGGTGTTAAAAGATGTGAAACCACATATGCTTAAATAAACTAATTAAAATACATTAGAGGGACAGTGGAAAAAGTAAATAGCATTTGGCAATGAATCATGACAGCCTTCTCACAAAAAAAGAGGAATAATCAGACGAATTAACTGTTCCAGTTAAAGCAGATTATACTGCATAGTGCTATATGTTATTTTCTAGTGTGGTTTATTTTTTAAGCTCATTTGAATTTTTATTTGACTGTCAGTCAAGCAAAGCGTCTGTTGATGGTCACTCCTGCGTCTTTTTTCCCATGCAGTGATAAGGGCTCGCCATAGTTTGGGTTCTCTTCTAATTGTTTGGCTCCACACAGCTGTGAGGTTTACTTGATTTGGAGTGACATTCGCTGGTAAAGTGGTCGCGCTCTGGAGATACTCTGAGGATGTTTGAAAGATGATGGCTGGAGCTTGTGCTGATATTGTATAGGCTCCCATTGTCACTTTTTTAACTGCAGTTTGTGCCAGGACACTGCAGTTTGTGCCAGGACACTCCTCTGATTAGCGGATGTTCTAGTTTCCCACTTCTCACAAGGGTGTATGGAAATGCTCTGGGAGTAGGAAGCTCACCTCACTGCTGGCCAATGACAAGAGCCTGTAAAAAAAACATTGTTTTGTGACACCACAGCTAACAAGATGGAGCTCTCTAGTATCTCCCTGTCAGCCATGAACCTCAATCTTTTGTCCTCTGTGTAACACAAATAAATTAAATGGCCCAGGATGCTCCAGTTACCGTGAAGCTGCTTTTCATCACCAGCATCTTAAGTAAAAGAGCCAAAGTGTCTGTTACAGGACCTGGAGCAGTTGAGGAGAATGACAGGTGAAGATGAAAACACTGGTTTTTAAGGTAAATCAAGTAAATCAACAGCTCGTACAGTGTGTGTTGTGATGTAAAATTGCTGATTTTATATGAGAGAGATGCAGGGACAACACAGACTTGAGTCAAAGCTGGTGCTGTGACAATGTTATTTTGACAAGTGCATGCTCCAAAACAAGGCAAAGTGTTTCTGGCCAAAATATCAGAGTGCTGAGCTGAAGTGTTGGTCCTCTCTCTAGACTCCATCCTGTCATGTCCTATGCTGGTGTCCACCTACTGTATCTATCTGCAGTATCTATCTAAATATCATCTTTTTCATTTCATGCATTTGAGCCTGATTACTTTAACTCTTGTGCTCTATCTTTGTGCTCAATAATCCTGTCAGTATTTACTCCCAGGTGGAGGACTGAAAGGCAGTTTCAGAAACTCCTGCCATTAATGGTGTCTTACATTTTTATGAGAAGTCTGATGTGGGAGTGATGTCACCTCAGAATTAACCACATTTTGCTTGTGAAGTTGCAGATTTATGGCAGAATTTGTGAGGAACTTTGACTGACTTTCCAAGTCAGAAATGCAACCTTAGTGTTCCAGTTCTTGGAAATTCTAACTGGAACACACCATAATCTACTGAGGGGTCACATACAGGTCATTTGCATGTTGCTCATCTACTGAACGCTTAATTAGACCAGTGAAGACAAAACCTGTATTGCATAAATGTTTTAAATTCTTATTCATTCTTGGGAAGGAGGTGGAGCAATAGAGAAATCAATTAAAAATGCATTTTTTGTTTTAGTTTTAGTAATGTTTTTTTATTTTATGTATTTTTTTTTTAAATTTTTGCTCTTGACTTTTGAGCTGACAGACTCTTTTCATGCCAACCTAACATTCACTGACAGCTTGAATATCATCATGTGGCTTCTTCTGGTCCTTTTTACTCCAGTTGCTGTCTAAGCTTTGATGTTCATGTCATGCCCAAGGAAAAAGTGTTAAGTGTTGTCTCGTGTCTGTTTTGTGATTTCCTGTTTTATCTTGGTTCTACTTCCTGTCTGTGTCTATTGTTAGTTTTTTCATTTCCTCCTTTGTCTGTTTTCCCGCCCTCAGAATTACCTGTCTCCGCCCTGATTGTTTTCGCCTGTGTCTTTACCCTGTGTGTGTATATATAGACCGTGTCTCCCTTTGTCTTGTGCCAGTTCGTCTTGTCTTTTGTTAGAGAACCAGCACCTAGTTCATTGTCAGGTCATGCTATTCAGATTCCTTGTTCAAGAGTGATTTCTTGTTTGTTTCCTTGTTTGTTTGATTTTCTGTTTGTTTAATTCTATTTTAAGTCTAGCCTTAGTTTTGTGAATTTTTTGATTGCCAAGATTAGTTTAGGGTTTTTTCCTGAGTAAAGAGTGATTTTTATTTCTGCTCAATAAATCTTTCTTTTGTAACTTTGATCTACGGAGTTGTGCTTTTGGGTTCAGGGGCCATAGTTCGGTCGTGACAGTTCACTCTAATTAGACAACTTTTCAGCTCCTTGTAGAATCTAAAATATCTCTGCATACTAAATATGACCTTGTCATGATCCTCACAACAGCTTCTACTCCTGTTTAAGTGGCTCTTAATGTACAGATGTGCTCCTCCTCCTCCACCTCTGTGCTCTATATCCTGTCTGACCACAGGTGCTGCAGTGGAACTGCTCTGTATGGTCATGTGCAGCAGTACACGCTGAATCTTTAATCCTGATACTGTTGGATGCTCTAATCCCTTTACACTACAGAGAGCAAAACAGCATATTAATTTTATCTTGTTTAGTGTCGAGGCCAACTTGAGCAACTAGACAGGGAGAGCTGCTGTGTGCACCCAGCCTGATCTTGCCATCCATCGGATTTACGTTGGACTATCTCTGATAAATCTGTTTAATTTGACACCCCAGGCTGGTATTTGATTTATCTAAAGCTGTCGTGCTTTATGGTAACATAACTGCAAAGGCCCAGTGCAGCAATGTGTTTTTCTATTTTATTTTATTTTTTTTTTTAAACCAATCTCATTTTAAAACTAATGTTATCCAGATTCATATTATATTGGTCACAATGCTTTCATTAAGTAAACAAAAGGGCAGCTTGATACCTTTTAATGTTTTTGTCCAATACTGATACAGATGTCACAACCTTGAGTATCTACCAAAGTCTGACACAGTCATTTTACGTTGCACAGTGAAGCTGTTAATGCTGCATATGTGCCGATGCATTCACCACCTAGCCATAAACAGCAAGTTCAAAATCTGTTTGTGTTTTGTATTTACATTATTCTCACACAGAATTACACTCAAGTGTTTTTGTTTTTCCACCCAGCAGACATTTGCAGCCCTCTTTCATACTCTGGTCACAATGTCAGCAGTGGTTCATCATCTCTTGTTACAGCCTGGGGTTAATGAAGTATTTATGTGATATTCACAGTTTCTGGATCATTTTAGTTTTAATGTTTTTCCTTCTTCCAAAATCAGACTGGTACTGAGTATTGTATTGACTCATACCAAGTGATTTCTGTAAACACAAGTAATTATGATAAATAAGTTAAGACCTTTTCAGCATGAAATTAACTGGTGAACCCACCATAAAATAATTAATGTGAAAAAAATCACATTAGGAAATTAGGTAGAAATGTAGTGATTGTCAGACCAAGAGTTTGTAAATGCATTTTTAGAAGTTTTTTGTAGGTGTGTACTGATTCTGATAAGGTTGAGGATGAGGTTGGAGTTTGCTTGAGTGTTTGCTTGTACTTTGGAGAAAGACCATGGAGGAGGGCTTCGCAGATTTAAGGTCACTGTTGTGATGCATATTGGAGGAAGTCAGATAGATTTAAAAGAGATAAACCCCACACAGCTTAGAATGAGAAGCATAGATTAAATCCAGCCAGCAAAGAATTAACCCCAATATTTAAAATGGATTATAAATGCAAAGGGCCATACAGTATGATACAGTTGTGCAGAGTAATTTTGTGACCGTAGACTAGTTTAAAACTATAAACAATGCTCACATAAAACAATTGCATTACTTGGGACAGAATAGTAATGTCTGTTGTGCCTTTACTGTTTGCAGAGTAGACTGAAGCATTTCCTTTCGAAGCCCAAGCACACAGGACTATTAAAACTTTGACAGCATTTTAAATTAGCACTGGTAGAGGATTCACACTGCCAGTTACTAACCAATAGCATGCAATAATTCCCCAGGGCCTTGGTGCTGTGCTGAATGTATGAGCCTTATGTTTCAACAGTGTAGACGCTGGGCTGTGCATGCTTAGCATGCATGACACACCAGCACATGACAGCAGAGGTTGATGTGTGCAGCTTATTGGGTGCTTTATGTCTTGTTTTGCCTGAGACCAATATGGTGTCAAAGTCATTTAGCCAGGGAGGGACGTTCACAGCTCTCAACACACACCTTGCAGCTTTTGTGCAAACAGAAAATCAAATTTCTATTATAAAATATTCAAAATCATTTGTGGGGTTTTTTTTCCTCCACGCCTACAATTTACCCCTATTGTCTTATTAAAAGCCTAATGTTACTAACAAATGATGGCTGTGTATCTGTATTCATCTATCTGTATTCATACATCATTGCATGGCTGTCCAATTGGCCAATATTAGGATTACAGCTCCTTTTCCATTTTAAATTAAGCCCATAAATATTCATCCTCTTTCCCGAGCCGAGTCATGCATTCAGTCTTGCAGAGTCGCTCAACTGGATCGTTGTGGTCAGGCAGTGCTGAAGTGCAGACACAAGATGTTACCAAATGAATAAGCTCAGAGAGGGACCAGCGGCGATACAGTGACGATGGTAAATGGCCCAAGGGACATGTGCAGCCTCTTTCTAATTACACTTCAGTGCGTGCACTGGTGAACAAGAAAGAGCGGTAGACAAAGGCCTGATGAGAGACCTATAAACACTCCCAGCTTCTAGATCTGAATATTTCAGCAGACGTCACATTTTGAGCCTGACATCACTAATGTGCAACAGTATGTAATGAAAAGATATGTTCAGAATTAGGGGGGGGGTGCTCATGTGCCATCAAGTTAAATGACAAGACAGTCACGGAATGAGATCAGCAGGTCTTATGTATAGCACTAATCTTAAAATAGCCAGTGTGTTTGCGTAGGTGTTTAATCACTTTAAAATAAAAATGTTTTGCTGTTCTTTGTCTTCGGATAACCCTTTTCTGAGTACTTCAGGCAAGGGCCTCCCTTTATGGGGGGCCCTCCATCTTGTGCTGCCATGTTTCTACAGCAGTCACATTATAAAGAGAAAGATGTCTAGTTCTCTCTCAGATCACTTGATTTGCATAATGCTGAAAGGTTATTATGGAATTATAGCTAAATAATACTTAAAGTTTTTTTTGCCTACCTCAGCTTGTGGGTGTTAAATGTAATAGATTCTTTTTTTTCTCACCATTTACTAAACTCTGCTTCTTACTTTACTGTGTCTGACCAACATTTGGCAGTTAAATTGCCTCTGCTGAGAGAAATGTCTACACAATATGTCCCTTTAATGTAAAAAGTCCTGTTTGGAACTAATGACTTTGGAAATATGTACAGCCACACAGTCAGAATCACTTTGTTGTATTGTTATATCTTTAGCTTCCAGCTGAGTGGACTCTTAATGGTGCTGATACTTCTTGTAAAACATGAAGGTATTTTGTAGCCATGGCATGTTATAACAGAAAGAACTCATAAGTCATATTTGTGCATGTGATGTTTAGCCCTCCTTGTGACAGACTTGGTGTGTTTTTAGCAACACAGCAAAAGACAAAAAGGGGAGGGTTTTATTTGTATGCATTCTTGCGCATTTATGTCTTACCCTGTTCTTGTAAATAACTTTGGCCTGACTCCTTTTGTTTTACTGCGTTATCCAAATACATAGGTTTGAATATCCTTTTAATTTATAAAGATGGAAAGTTCTCAATGTGTGACAATGTCCCTAATATCCAATGTCATATGCTATTAATAAAGCAATGGTCTGACACATAATCCTGTCTGAATATAAAAAGAAGCTTTCACAGTACATTAACACTTTTCATGTCAACCTTTTCATTTTAACCTTTGAATGAGGCAAATTATGTTGTTGTTTTTTTAAGGCTTTTACATTTGTCAAGTATTAAAGGCCATTTTGTGTGTGCAAAATCAAAAAGGCCAAAGTTCATACTGAAGACGGCTCCCAGAAGCTTCTGAACACCTTTGTCAGCAATTTGGGTGATATTTCCACTATCATGAGGGCCAGTGACCCGTCAGTGACCTCATCCAAGAAGCCCTTTTGAAATGTCCCAATTTTTATTAGGTTATTATGTTTGTCCCCATGAGCCTCAGGCGACCAATTAGGGAGAACAAATGTTGTTGTTCTTCGTTTTTGTACTAATTCTGCTTTAAATACAAAATGATTTATCTGTCTATGGCTAGTTTGTCTAGTTGGGCTGATTGAATGTGATTAATGAAATATGGCTGTGCAAGATGACGGCCTCTGTAAAGCAAAGCCCTTCCCTAAAGTACATGTGAAAGATTCAAGGCCTCAAAAACTAAAAACTTTTTTAAAGTGATTATACACTTTTACAAACATACTTAAGTGTAGTAGCTACATACAATTTATGCAAATGAATTTTTTCTGAACATTACAAACCAAAACATTAAAATGAATAACGGAATGGCAAAAGAACGTGTTTTTGTGCTGTTTGGCCTTTCTGTTTTCTTTGAGGAGCCACTGCAATGAAGAATAATGCAACAATTAAAAACAGCACTTTATCCACAGGAAGCACCGATGACGTAGCAACAAGGTATTAGTTGAGTTTCAGTCAACAGTGAGGATAATGGATGGTGCAGCTTCATCAAAATTTTTAATACTGCAAACATTTGTACCAGCAGCTCGTAGGAAGATTGACACATTTCACTGGCTTTCAAGCATTGGGTATGAATTTGAAACTTTAAAGATCCCTGTGTCGTCTGTATTTTTACATCAGTATAAGAACTGGAATACATATGAAATCTGACATATGCAGAATTGTAAAAGCTGCATATATCGGCAGCTGCATAATTAACATTTGCAGTCAGTAATTACAGTGGACTGTAATATAAAACGTACTCGACGTGTGGCTGAAAAAGAATGGTTGAGGGTCAGTGAGAGAAAAAAGGTGATTATTGAAGGTGACTGCAAAAGCCAATACCCAGCAGCTGTATATTCACCCTCAGAACAAGGAGCGAGACCCAGATCAATACCTCGCTCCCTGTGCTCATCACAGGAGGCTGCAGGAGAAGTGCACAGCCAGAGGAGACATTTATCATGGGCCTGCTTTGTAGCTCTGTGGGACACAGCCCAGAAACCCGTAGTTGTGCTTGTTAGCAGGTCTCGTGTAGTTTTAACAGAAGCTTTATGTCAGCGCTGGACACCAATATGACATCACCTCCCAATGGGCCAATGATGGGGCTTTTGACAAAGTAGCTGCAATTTCTCTAACCCTCGGAGGATGACGGTTTTGTCAAAGTACATTTATGTTCAGAGTTTATTCCCATTTGTTAAACTGTGAATCTTGTGCAAAAATTAGCCTGATATATGATGTATGTGCATGTTTGTTTGTTTTTTATTTTATTTGTTTTGTGTTTCATTTAAGCACAAGAAACTGGCAAAATATAAAGAAAAGTCAAATAGGATACCCCACACCATTATCATAAATCAACTTCATAAATCAAAGTAAATCGTCCTCAATCACTGGTGCACTATTCAACTAATAATGTAGGCTAACTGCAGTATAGTCTTATAAACATTTGTTTAGTTTCTTGTTCTGCAGAACAGGGTCATCGCAAGTAGAAACACTCTTCATCACTTCTGACTAAGAAAGCTAAAGATAAGCACCACTACCTTTTTCTGTCATCCAAAAAAAGGAAGAAAAACACATATGCTCAAATTATACATTTTCAAAAGTTATGACTTCACCTTAACTTTTTAAAGGCAAAAGTAAAAGACAGCTGCATTCCAGATTATCAGAATGAAAGGGGATACACGAGACTGACTTTTGTGATTTATGTTGTATATGTGCAGTATAATTGTTTCCATTCTTTATGTTTAACAGGATAACTTTTAATGCAATCAACTGGGAAAAATGGGACATGATTGTATATTTCAGTTGGAAAGATTTAACAATACCGGATTATTCGACCAAAGTAATGTTTAATGTTTTAAGATTTAAGATCAAACAGTTCTACTGGAGAATATTTATTTATCTACAATTCGAAACGTATATTTGGTATTCTGAAATGTTAGTGTTAACTGTTAGTGTCTACATGTTTGCTCTTTTGTTTAACAAGCCAGCACTGTTCTAATTTTCTATAATGTTTAATTATAGAATGTATCCATTATGTTTAATGTTAGTTGTGATTTTTTTTGCACATATCAATCAACCAAATGCTTTGATGAGTCCATACCCTCCAGATGGCCCTTAACAGCACTGGAATACACAAACAAGTGTGAAGTTCACTGTGCACATACAGTAAGTGTATGACAAAATGCACTTATCCTACATACTGTAGGCCAGCTATCCTTTCAAGGATAATCCATTGACTTCCATTCATCTGGACAGTCCACCCAAAGCGTTGTCCCTAACCTTAATATAACCAGTAAATCCAACCCCTAACCCTAACCTAACCACAGTTTAAATCTAAGCCATAAACTTAACAAATTTCTCAGAAAGCAGAGATGTCTCCAAGAGGACTACTGGTCCTGAAGTTTAGTGTTCATGCCAGAAAATGTCCTTAAGAGGTAACACTGTGTGTGTGTGTGCATGAAGCATAGACATATACCTGCTAGCATCACCCCGAGGATTCATTCACCTTGGATTTGTGCAGGAGCCGATGGCCACCTTTCACACACACACACAGACAATTTCGCTTCTATCAAAGTGAGGTTCCTCATAGACATAATGCATACCCTAGCCCCTTACCCTAACCTTAACCATTACAACTAGATGCCTAACCCTTACACTTACCCTAACCTAAACCTAAGAGTAACCCTAACCCTAAAACCAGGTCTTAACCCTGAAAAAGCCCTTTAAAGAAGTAAGGACCAGCCAAAATGTCCTCACTTTGTCAAAATATCTTCACTCTGTTGGGTTTATATGATTTTTGGTCCTCACTCTGCAACAAACACAAGAACACGCAGAAGTTTGCACAGCTGTTCCTCACTGTATTGACTTCCATTCATTTGGACAGCGTTAACAAAACCAGTTACTCAGAAATTAGGTACTTCCTCGGTAGGACCAGGTTTTGGTCTTCATGAGGTCTACTGGTCCTGACAAGGTCAGTGTTTATATCAAAAAATGATCAGAAAAAATCAGAGAGGCAATGAGTACAGAAGCACACACACACACACAAACACTGAGCCTGTGACAGAATTACATGAACTGTAAATGTTATTTCTCTCTCATATCACCCTGTGATGCTCAGCACTTGACTGGGTTTCATTGGTGCTGTGTGTCAGTGGGTGGGCGTTTAGCACGTTTGTGTGTCAGTGTGTGTCGGTGTGTGTCGGTGTGTGTTGGTGTGCCAGTGTGTGTAGGTGTGTGTGTCAGCTCATCAGCAGTGGCGCCCACAGGACATAAAGACGTGGGGCTGCAGTCAGCTTGGGTGGATGAATTAGAGCAGGCTGCACTGTTGTGAAATGATGGTGTATTTGCCAGCATGCTGCCATGCCCATCCAGGAACATTGAGTCAGTGAGCTACTCTCACACTGGAGAGAGTGACGGAGGTCAGAGAGAAGTAAGAAATGGCAAACCATTGGAGTGGAATGAAAATGTGTGTGGTTAACATGCCTCATTCAGCTCCCAGGCAAGATTTCATGCTTGCTATGAAAGAGGGCTCTTACCATTGACTGATCAGTGAGTCACTCCACTGTGATATAGACAGCATCTGTTAGAATGACTTTAGTGCTTCATGAATTTCTGTTGTGCAAATGATGACTTTTCACAACCTAAATCTGATATTGTTGCCTGTTTATACTGAGCATTTAAGCTTTAGGTTCACCATTTGTGTCTGAAACACCTTTATGTTATTTGTTGAAATCCCGACAGCATCACAAGATAAAGTTGTCTGGGGAAAAAAAGTAGTGTTTGTTTATCTCACAATAATGTAATAAACGCGACCAATCTTTTTTTTCTTGGACCGCATAGAATCAGCGTGTGAGCCCTGTCTGTGCTCTTGCAGCATGGGACTGAAGTTTGACAAACCAGAGAGGCACACAAACCGGAAGCAGATTTTAGGCCCTGCTATACTCTCTCTGTTCTCTGTCCACAGAGACTCACTAGACTCTACATGAAAATGGACATAGTGCAGAACTAATTCCCGCATTGAAGCCTCAAGATTTGTAATGTGATTGACAGTTTTTGCGACCTAAAGTCAACAGGTGTCACCCACAACCAGGCACCTACTGTATAATACAAGCTGTCAATCACACTGGTGTCCACTCATGTATGCCGCGCTGTAATGTCTGTGTTCCTTTAAATGGGAACTTAATAACAAAACCTAAATCGTGTGATTGAGACCTGAAAAGATAAAAATCATTTAATTAAGACCTGAAACCAGTGATCGAGACTATTAACCACTCAAAAAAAAGACCTTCTTGCATAATCGCAAGCGAGCATCCATGGATACTGTCTTCTTTTTCGGTCAATGTGTACAGCGTGGGCGATCACAAACTGTAGGGTTCTCTTGTATGTTGACATATGGTCTATGCAGATTGCTGTGGGCATGGAGCGGCTGAAGACATCACAATTTTGATGCCAGTGCTTTGATGAGGGATGACTGAAGTGAGTGACATACTGTAGTATCTGTTGCATTTTGTCAAAGTTTTGTCTCCACACCTACAAACACTAGTAGGGATTGAGGGACAGAAGTCAGTTGCCCTAAACCATTTCTGTTTCCCTCATTCACTCTATTCAATGCACCGTCGAGTGGATGAGGCAGTAAGCCAGGCCTCCATTTTTTGATCTCAGATATAAATCAGTTAGAAGGCTATTATACATATTCCCTCATCCCAGAGATGCTGAGGAAAAATGGCCATTAGCCCCTGTATTCATCAGAGCTGTCATCCACTGTCAGTTTTGTGGTGATCCATTTTAAAATATGTACAACAAAAGAACACTTCCTACAAAACAAAATGAAACCATACACAAGACAACACATAATAATATTACAGCTGAGCAAATGTTCATCAGATTAAATTGAGCATTAATTTCTGCTTGAATCTAATATAGACATGATGCCACTGAAATACAGCGATGAGATATTTGTCATTGTCTCTGAATTTCTACAAGAGAAGAATGATTGCTCCCGATGTCTAGAGAGAAATGGAATCATAGTTTATCCCAGAGTAAGTATAGTTTCGAGAGGAAGTAAAAATGATTTGCGGAAATGCGGGTTCAGTTCCTGCTCTGGAACAAAGAGCTCTCCTTAAATATAAAGCTCATTTTCATGTATGAGTCACAGAAGCAAACAACGATGCACTGTCAGCAGAGAAGCTCCAGGCTGTACATCACAGTCATGGCTTTGATCGGGCCTCTAGATATCTGGTTTATTGCTGTGGTGGAGCAGTTTATGCACTAAAATGAAAATACTTTCCAATACTATGAGACTAATATGTAATTTAATAGGTTGTTAATAGGTTTCTTTCTCTCACCCTCTCTCTCTCTTGGCTTCGTTGTCCTCAAGTTTGTGGTGGCAGAGTGATATTGTGATGGTGATATTGTGATGATATGTAATGGTATTTATTGGTCATCTGTTTGTCTTTAACCACTAAAAGTGCCTTTTTGTGATACAGTGGCATTGGTTTAAGGTTCTATTCACATTTATTTGTTCAACATTTGACAAATGTGTGTGGATGTTTCACCCAAACCCTGACTGTAACCTCTTTACACTTGCTGCTGGTGCTCCACCTAGTGGTTTGTTGTATCAAGCAACTGATGACGGACCTGACTATAAAGGAACAGGACTTTATGGTGTCTCTGTGACATGCACTACACTACAGAGAGTCTGTAATATCTGCATTTAGCTCAGACATTGATCCAAGCAAAAAAGAAAAAAAAGTTCATTATCTTTAAGTATAGGCGTGTAGTGCTCCCTCTCTGAGGGCTCGGATTGTACACAAATGGCTTTTTAACTGTTATGCACAGTGAGCTTTGATCTCTGCAGAGGGACAAAAACTGGCACATTTTACTGAAACAACTACAAGAGAGAGTCAGCTGCTAAATAGGAAAAAATCTTGCTAATAGAAGAAAATAACTTAAATATGACATGAAATTAAATATCCAGTAGTGTGGTTTTATTCAGAGATCCCGAATGCATGAACTATGCATGACATGAAAATGTGTCTGAATAAAGAGCTCTGGGGCAAAATCTTAAGTAGAATTAATTCCTCTTTCATCAACTGCACTGCCCTCTTGTTTGCCTTCTTCTTTTGGCTTCTCCCTGTAGGGGTCACTACAGTGGATCCTCCATCTCACCCGATCCCTAGTGTCCACCCTTGACAGCTCTATTTGATGTAGATCCAGAAAATACCAAATTAATGCCTCTTCAAACCCAGACTTTTTGTTCTTTCTGCTCTCCGTGCTTGACCAATCATCTTACTGAATTCAAATCTGGCCTCCTTGCCCTCTACTGTCAATGGATGTGGGAGGTTTTACATAATGTAAATTAAAAAAGAAGTTTAACAGCAGACACCAAAATGTTGCTTTAATGATGCCTAAGACCCTTTTTGTAAATATTTACAAATATAATATAATAAATAATAAACATAATATTTACAAATATACTGGATATTTCCTTATCAAATATTATGCAAAAAATATGCAAATCTGTTTTATCTGTTATATGTTTTGTTTTGTTGTTTTGGTTTTTTTTTTACTTGTTTCACACTATATGAATTGTGCACATTTTCTGTGCACTATTTACCAAGTGACAAGTGATCATTACAGTAAGAATCTCAGTTCCAATTTTGAAGCCTTGAGATTATGCATTTTGTCACACACTGCAACTAGGCACCTCTTGAATGATACCAGCAAAATGTTAACTAATGATATAAAATTCCATTCTTTTTGCAACAGTGGAGTTTCCCCTGTTGGCTATTAAGTGTATTCTCATTTCCTGGTTGGCTTTAGGAGCTAACTGGAAGACTATTTCTATTTTTTAAATATATATGTTATGATATGTACACCATGTGTATGTTATGCTTTCTTCTTGAGCCCTGAAAATGAATATAACAGAACATGGAAAAAAAATACATTTCATTTATCACAAACTGGCATGTTGATAATTTCTGTGCATCTCTATATTATAGGATGAATCCTTCAGGTGTATAAACCCACACTGGAGACATGTTCTAAGAACGACACCTCAGCCACCATGAAAGGGTTAGGAGCCAACCGCAGTCGTCACCTGTCTGACTCATGTGAACCAGCAGGATGCTCGCAGAAGCCTCTATGCCCTTTAAACTCAGACCCTCATGGCTCCTTCATGTTGAGCCCCACAATAAACCACTATGGCACTTTAGACCCTCATCTCCACCAGTGTACTCCCACCACCCCCACCTCCCTGACTCCTGACTGCCTGCTGACTTTTAGCCAGATGTCCAACAGCAGCACCTTTCCCCGTCTGCACTTCACCTCACAAACAGACCAGGTTGACTGTTCCCAGGCCTGTTTGGCTGGTGGTGGAGTCGGGCAAGGCAGCAGGGCAGGTGCGCTCTCCACCTCCTTGTCTATGGGCATGGGCTTAGGTCTGGGGCTCACTGGTGCTCCGATGATCACCAGCGGATCAGCCACAATATCCTCTGCAGCAGCAGCCAAGATGAATCGGTTACCCTCCAACCTTTTGGATCAGCTAGAGAGGCACCTGCCTCTGCAGCGCGATGGCTTCAGTACTCTGCAGTTTCACAGAGGACGCATGTCAAAGCAACGCAGTGAGAGTCCTGGACGAATACGCCACCTGATGCATTCTGTTCAGAAGCTATTTGCCAAGTCCCAGTCACTGGAAAACTCTGCAATCAAAGGCAGCTTAAACGGGCGCTCTGCTGGAGGAATGACTGGAGGTACAGCAGCTTGTGAGGACAGTGGTAGACCAACACGTAGAAGCAAAAGTAAAGACAGGGCTAAAACTGAGGGTCCAAAGCCGAGGCCTAGGCCCAATGCACTTGACCTCTGGAGCTCAGATGATGCTCTGGACAGTGACTCTACCAAAGCTGGCACTATTGCTGTAGGTTACCGCAACCCGCTGAGCATGATGACTCTTGGCCGAGCGGTGTCAGACAGCCAGGCTCCTCCCAGACATATCCCACAGGGCTACAACACCATCTCTGCACATTCTCTCAAGACCTCTAAAAGCAGCAGTGACCTCAAGTTCTTGGCGTGCCAGGCAACACAGGTAGGATCCAAGGATGCAGAAGGAAAAACGAGGGGAAGCAAGGATGATACACTGGTGAAAAGGGGCTCATGGTCCACACTCACCCTCAGCCAGGCCAGGCAAGTGTTGCAGAAGGGTTCTGCTACAGTCAACAAGACACTACTCAAATCAAAGTCATGTCACCAAGACCTGACACAACAGTTCCTTCAGGTAGGAGGGCCAGTGAGTATTCACCTTCATCTTCATCTTTTTTGTAAGTTTGCATGGATCACTAATTTCTCTGAGGTTTTGTTTAATTTTTGTAATTCTCTGTAGGACAGTTGTTTTCTCAGCCTGACTATTTGAGTAGATTACCCATATTTTATTTATCATACACACTTTGGGGTAGTGGTCATACTCACCCTTAGTAGATTTGTCCCATGACATTCATCACAGTCATGTTTTCCTTTGCTGCACATGCCTCAGTTTTTTAGTTTGTTTATTTCAAACATGTTAAACATTCACAATTTTCCAACACATTTAACATGCCTACAGCATACAGGATAGTTTGACAAAAATTATCAAAACCAACCATTAACCACAAAATACATACTTCATACAATGAATCCTGGGAAATACATCTACGCTACTGTGAAGAAATATTAGGCCACACTAGCTGTATTGTTTTATTGAAGTTTTGATTACATCTAAATTTATTGTTTTTGTTAAGATACAACCAAAAAATATTGGAAATACACACACACAAACAACTGAACAAAAAGGCCTCTACAGGCAAACAACAGTATTTAGTGTGACCATCATTGGCACTACAAATTACAAAGTTAGAGTCTCATTACTGAGTATTTGTGTTTAAATTCAGGTCCCTCTGGGTGAGTGGGCAGGAACTTTGGGACGTGGCCGCCCCAAGGGAACAGAGATCCCATGTCGGAGGATGCGCAGTGGCAGCTACGTAAAGGCTATGGGAGACTTAGAAGACAGCGAGGACTCAGAGGGAAGCCCCAAACCTTCCCCTAAATCTGCAGCTCGTCGGCAGAGCTACCTGAAGGCCACCCAGCGCTCCCTGAGTGAGCAGCAGCCACCGCCACCTCCACGCAAGTGAGTCCCACAGCATACACAGCCTAATCATACAATCTTTTTTTTATTTTTGCCACAGTTAATTTTGCATTCATCCAAAGAGAAACAATCACAGAAGGAACAGATATAGTATGTTGTAGGACGTTAGGAAATTCCTGTGCTTGGGTTTTCTCCAGGTTCTCCAGTTTCCTCCCACATGTCCAAAAGTATGCAGAGGTTAATTGAACACTCTAAATTGCCCATAGGTGTGAGTGTGTGAGATAATGGCTGTACTTCTCTGTGTGTTTGCCCTCCAATGGACTAGTCACCTCTCCAGGGTCCTTTGCTTCTCCCTATGTCAGCAAGGATTGGAACCAGCAGCGCCACGACCCTCATGTGGATGATAGAGCGGGAGACTATAAATTAATGAATAAAGTTTTTATGTGTGATTTATTCATTTTTTTAGCAGTATGTATGCGTGGTGCCTTACATACATGTATCTGGAAAATCATTTTGACCTAAATAAGATCCACACCACCTTAAAAACATTGTGTCCTCAATTAAGTTTTTGTGGCATGGAGTGAGTATGTAGGCTTCTCTAAATTACAAGTGGACCATTTTTCACGTGCCCAAACTTTGTCAGCAGGTGGCAGCATCTTGTCATAAATGTCTGAAGATGCAACTGCATTGAAAAATATTATAGATAGTCATGGCAGTGATGATGCACGTTCATGAAAAAGCAGGATATGACACACAGTAATAGGAGGTGAAATCTTTGCCATGTGTTTTAACCCCACATCCACATGGACAGGCCTCGTTACTACGCTCTCATTCGGGAGGATTGTCTGTGGACTCCTCTGCAAAGTGCATGCTCTATGCAGCATCTGAGGTCAGTGTCACCCGTAGGCAAACAGTGTGGCCCCGCCCTCTAACCACACTCACCCCTGCCCCATCACTACCATGAGCTACTACCACCTTTCCTGTCTAACCCTCACTGCTTTTCCTCACTGCCTGTTCCTTAC
This sequence comes from Brachirus orientalis, assembly GCA_016785285.1. Taxonomy (NCBI): domain Eukaryota; kingdom Metazoa; phylum Chordata; class Actinopteri; order Pleuronectiformes; family Soleidae; genus Brachirus; species Brachirus orientalis. Next base: position 667,660 of record JAFBJR010000420.1, read on the forward strand.
CCAGCAGGTACTCTGAGTCATGTGTTACTGCTTTACCTTAGCCCTTCCTCTAGCCCTAATCTCATAACATGCAAACTATCCATGGAAATCACTCAAACACTCCCTGCTGTTTAGTGTACAGACACATTTTCACAAGACTTTCTTTGATCAATCAAAAAATGCATTAATAAAATTATATTAAAGGTTCTATATGTACGAAATGTATTATATTAAGATTAAGGATTCATATTTAATTGTAATACTGGCTTACTTGCTATTTTAAACATTTAAACACAGCACTAACCACACATCTTGGTTGTATTTATTTATTTATTTATTCTGACTTCTAACATCCACTTCCACAGCTCTCTGCCGTCCCTGAAAGAGCTGTCGACTAATCGAAGCCTTGATAACTTGGACTGTCTGGTGAGCCCACTGGAGGCCCCTCCACGCCACAGGAATGATGACTTCCACCAATGCTCTGGCACAATGGGCAGAGGCTTGAGTACTCAGGTATGTCCATGATCTCATCAAAGTAGGTTGGCAGAGTATTAGACTTGCAGCATTTCTTCCCTCGCACAACTCCTCAAGAATTTTAGTTTAAAGTCACTGTCAACCAGTGTTTCCATAATTGGTATTAAACAAACACAAGAAACAGCTATTTGGCTTGTTTTAGACTGACTCAAGTGACGCCCACACTCCGACCTCAAAAAGAAGAACAAGTAGGATTAATGGTTAAGTCTCAAGACATCTGAGACACAGTGTATGAGTCACTGGGTTGGAGCATTAAGATGTGCTGGTTGGATGGAAAACACATAGAAATTAAGTTAAAGAAAAACTCCCAAGTCATTTTCTTTTAAACTGTCATTAAAATGCCTTTAATGTAGTTGCATGCTCATGTCCAACCCATAGTGTTATGGCCTCGAGCCTTCATCAGGGTGTCAATTAGTTAGTATGAATGAAACCCTTATGACGTTGTAAATGGGTGGAAGGTTTTATGGGTTACAGTATATCAACCTTGTAGAACTTGAACTCCAAGGTTTTATATAAACAGTGTACAAAAATATCTATTCTTGCATGTACTGTATAATAATTTGATTGTCTGCAGAATTGTTATTTTTATATTTAATACTGAGAGTTGCAGTACTTTTATTTACTTATTTTATTGAAGTAGAATTTCATATGCTTTAATTAGACTTGCTTGTGATTTAGTGCCTTTACATGGTTGAATTGACCCTTCCACTTCCACTAGTTACTATAGACTTAGTGACTGCATGTTTCTCAGTCTGTCCTCTGCCCTTAGCGTGTGAGTCTGCACACGATCTTTCAGGTATGCAGTCAAGGCTGTGGGCACTCAGTTTCGTACTGTGAAGGGGAATCACAGGCAGTGGAGGCTCTGGATCTGCCCGCACCGACGTGCTTCCGGTCACGCAGCCACAGCTACCTGCGGGCCATCCAGGCAGGCTGTTCCCAGGACGAGGATACAGCCTCTGTGGATTCAGACTCTCCACCACCCACCACCGCAGGCTACAGCTACAGCTCCAACACCAGTGAGTACCAGTGACAAGAAAGGTGGAACAAGGTGGAGCATGGATTAGAAAATAATAGTTGAAAGGTAGAAAGTACTCACCAAGTATCATCAATATCATTTTGTAGAAATGTGCTCTGAAAGTAGATAAGACATATTTTAAGTCAGTGAACTTACATAAGACAGAATGAAAAGCATATTTCTTCATAGAGTATGTGTACAGAAGATAAAAATGTTTACTTAAAAATACAGAAAAGAAACCATTCTATAGTATAATGTCAGTAAAATTAAAAATCGACATTGTGTCTTCAGTTATCAGCTTTGTTTCCTTGTGGAATAGTTTACATAGTTTGATGTATTGTGAGCCAACTCTGCTGAGAGAAAGTCCTGAACTTCTAATATATGAAATACATCCAATGGAGAAAAAAAAGGATATATTCTACACTATGTTGGTATAAACAGAAATCCTATATTTCACTCTCAAGGGGGAGTTTTAGTTACACATTATATCAGCTCTAGTTTTAACTGGAAAAAATCATGGAAGGCAGAATATTTCTCTTGTGAATTAACATATGTAAGTACAAACAAATGAATGAATGAATGAATGAATGAATGAATGAATGAGCAGTTCAAAAGCTCCACATCAGCTCAGAGACTAATGAGAAATAATTAACCATATTTCCAGAACTACTGTGAACTGTAACATGTGTCACCATGTGCGAGCTCTTCTCCAGTGTACAGCACATTGTGTCGAAGGAAACTGTGACACTGTGACAACAGTTACAATAAGAACAGGGCATCCACTTCACCAACCAAAAGCCCTTGTCAAAAAAGTAGCACCTTGTTTAAAGTCTCCACTTTCTAATGCATGCTTTAGATTACATGTTATAAGTAAGTATTTGTGTGAACAGAAAGTCAAATGCAGCAACGACATAAGGTAATTATTTTCATCATCATGAGCTTACAGTTACAATAAAAATAATATTACAGAAAAAAAATTGGCAGATAAAGTCAAGTCTATATTTGTTTCCTCCTTTGACAGATATTGCAGCTTCCGTGGATGTTGTTTTCTGTTCTTGATTTAGGACTTTTCATGAGTTGGGATATTTTTAGGCTGGCTGGCACGCTGCATATTTATGAGCTCCACTCACATTCTCAGTGACGTTCTAGCCACAGTGGTCCGTGGTGGATTTTGTGGTGTGATTTGGATCATGCTATTTTTGTTTTACCCTGCTGCTGCTTTTCATTTACACCTACTTATGTGACATTTTGAATCTAGAATTTACTAGTATCTCTTCCCTTCTGTCTTTTACTTTTCATCTCTTAACACTCTGATGGTCCCTGTTTAATTATTTGATTATTTCTGAATGTTGTGTACACTGAAATTTCTCATGTAAAAAAAAAAAATATATTTATATACACACATATATATTCATGTTTGACCTAAGTTACTTACAATCTACTACATTTGCTGTTATATTAATGATTTTACTTTTAGCTATTGCCAAAGACAATAAATTAATGGTTCCTTGTTAGTATTTTTATTAATGTTATTAAAAAGTTGACAGTTATCAAGGAGAATCGTGGTTACATATGCATCTTATGGGGTCCCATTAAACATCTGTTTATTTTCCTCACAGATCCAGAATCCAACCAACACTCGACTGCTAAAATCCCACATTAGTTGCTAAGTTAATTAATTGGAAGACAATTTGTTTGTAACAATTTTGATGAAGGAATTACTGCCAGTCACTAATAGTCACTGTATTCTATCATGGTTTGACAAGCACAGCCGCAGTTTTAACAAGTTTACACTATGTGTAGACCAAAGCTGGTTTGAGGAGGTTGGTCTCTATATTTAAAGTTACAGCTAATGTTTGATCTAGTGGTGAAAGAATAAACTATGAATCTTGCATCTTGTTTCATGTTGTGTTGCTAAAAGCATTTTTTTTTTTAATAAAAGTTCATTTTTAATGTCTAAACCAGAGAATACCAAACTCCAGACATTTAAGGCCCATAAAACGGTCACAACATTCTGAGGCTCACTCACACATTTATTCACTGATCAACTCGTAACAATGAAACTGAAACATTTTATACCAATTGACATAAAATAATCATCATTGATAATAATAGTCAAAATAAGTGTGATTTCCATGTAGCCATAGGGGTTTAGGAATAAATTGCATAGATCGTTAAAATGTTCACACAAAAGAGACATCATATTTTATCAGACAGATGTTAAAACCTTATCCTCTAGATACTTACTTGGTGACATGCAACTTACCATGTGCAATCCAACACAATCCAAGCACTTTGATACCACCCTGGAAAAATGTGCAATCACTCAAACACATAATCTCTCTTCTTTCTACAGTTGCTTTGTCTTTGTTTGTTATCCCTGAAATCTTTTTTGATGTTCCACCAACCTGCCAGGGGGGTTTCAGATGGAAACTAACACTGGCATTAATCAGACATTTTTTAATATATTGTTTTATATGTCCATTAATATGTGCTGTCCCTATTTCTAAATAAAACAAACAATAATCTGTCTGTGGCCCACCTGCAATCCTCCAAGGTCTACCAGTGGGCCGCGCACCGCACTTTGGGAAACACTGGTCTAGACTCCAGTCTGTTCCCGCGGCGTTCACAGACAAAATGAAGCGCACCTACCGCGGCGTGGGCGCATTCACAAACAGCGGTGCCCGGAGTCTTCACCAATCAGCTTCTTCATCGATGAATTGGAGAACACGAGCCATCCAATCGTTTGCGTAGAGCGGTAAACTGGGGAAATGTGGACTCCAATCCTCGTAGTCAAGGGCGTGTACAACAAATCTTTTCTTCACAGCGTCGCCGTGTATTTTACGGCAGGACTCGTAGTCCGTCTGAATCTTGTCTGCGATTAATGACCGAGGTGGAAAAAGGGATTTTCGAGTCTTCCATGATACAGTAAGGTTTTATGTCGCTTCCTTTGTACTGAACTCTGCGGTTTGGACGTGTGTGTCGTTGTCAGCTCGTTAGCAATAGGAAGCCAACACGAGCTCATAGTCTGGCAGGTTAGCTCATCGAGCTAACGTGGATGAAGAAAGGGAATGGAACCTTCATGGGAGTTGTTAGCAGGCGAGCGGGCGAGGTTGTCATACAGTAATGCGGCTGCTGTCGTTAGACAGGTGGTAACCCGGTAGCGGTGTCTCTTTTGTTGGCTCACTTCCACATCTGCCACATAATGCCTCCGGCTACTGTTACTCAAACCTGAAATGCTCCGGTGTGATAGCGCACAGCGGTGAGAGTTCACTGGCTGCTAGCACAAGCTAACAGTAGCTGAAGCGTCAATACCCCGTGTGAACTGGCAGACGCAGTGAGAGAGAACCAACGTGTTCAGATGCGGTGTG